>BJBW01002931.1:23155-113350 GCA_004320125.1 Scolopax mira | reverse complement strand
TTGAGATACTTATAGGCATTAATGAGGTCGCCCCTCATTCACCTGAAAGACACTCAGAGCCATTCTCACGTTGCACAGAAAAAGAATATAGACTATATTAAAGATGAATCCTAATTTTCTTAGTATCTTGAGTACTGAAATCAAGTTTTTGCCTGGAGTAAATCATATGTCCAAACATTCCCCAGTTTCTGGCCAAACCCAGGTTACTTTAGAACTACCAAGCCCTCCCTGAGGTGGCAGGTTTGGCTGCTCTCTAGTCAACAGCTCTGATGATGTCCATAGGTTGAAGGCTGACCTGCTGGAGAGTACCTGTGAGGAAAAAGACCTGGGAGTCCTGGTGAACAACAGGATGACCACTAGCCAGCAATGTGCCCTTGTGGCCAAGAAGGCCAATGGTATCCCTGGGGTGCATCAAGAAGAGTGTGGTCAGCAGGCTGAGGGAGGTCATCCTGCCCCTCTACTCTGCCCTGGTGAGGCCACATGTGGAGCATTGTGTCCAGTTCTGGGCTCCCCAGTTCAAGAAGGACAGGCAACTGCCTGAGAGGGTACAGCAAAGGGCTACAAAGATGATTAGGGGATGAGAACATCTGTCTTATGAGGAAAGGCTGAGTGACTTGGGTCTTTTTGGTCTGGAGAAGAGAGGACTAAGAGTAGATCTTATCAATGCTTACAAATACTTAAAGTGTTGGTGTCAAGAGGAAGGGGATAGTCTTTTTTCAGTGGTGCCCAGTGACAGGATGAGAGGTCACAGGCACAAACTTGAACATAAGAAGTTCCATCTAAACATGAGGAGGAACTTCTTTACTTTGAGAGTGGCAGAGCACTGGAATAGGCTGTCCAGAGGTGGTGGAGTCTCTGTCCCTGGAGACATTGAAAACCCACCTGTATATGTTCCTGTGCAGCCTGCTCTATGTGGACCTGCTCTGGTAGGGTGGTTGGACTAGATGATCTCCAGAGGTCCCTTCTAAATCCATATCATTCTGTGATTCTGTGATTCTAATTGTGAGAGCTGGGTCTGTAGAATCTAGAAGTGCACCTTCTGTCCTGTGAGAGCATAAAGAAGGTTTTGGAATGGAAAGCTGCATTAATAAATCAGCCTTTCTAACCTTACCAGTATCCTAATCTCCAATTAATCACTCCAGATCAAAACTTCATAATGCCAATCATCAAGAAATAAGCTATAACTGTGTGGTCAATTCAAGAAGTGAAATAGAAATATGTAAAGCACTGCAAATTAATCCCACAAATAAATATACAGATCAGTGAACACAGAAACTAATCCCAGCCTCTTCTTTACACAGATCTCATTAAATCTTCACAGAATGCTTCCTTAAGAGCACTAAACCCTACACAAACATAACTCATTTGGAAAGCAGCTAACTAGTTTCTCTACTGCTTAAAACACATTCAAGAAAGTGTGTGGCAAAACCAGTATTATATACCGATTGTATACTTCATTGAAAATGAAGCCTTGTCTACAAACTGCAATCCATTTTCTTTGGCAACAAGGAATGTACCTATGCTCAGCCCTTTCCATTCCCACCCAGGGTGGAGGGAGACATAGACAGCTACTTGTGGTTCTCTTAGCTCCCTACTATCTGTGTAGAATAGTTCCTGCAGCTCCACAGGTAGCCTCCTTCCCTTCACCCCAAAACACAGACTAACAACATACTGTAAACTAGTGAGATTTCTATTTCTGAATAATTTCATCTTATTTTTTATTATATTTTTTAATAGCCCACTCTGAATGTGGAACATCACATTAACTGTGAAAATACCAGAGTTCTTAGTCATTTTCTCTCATCAGGACCGGTGTCAGTGAAGAATTAAAACACCACTGCAGCATTTGGCATAAATCACAGCATGCCATAACTGAAAATTTGCAGTATCATTCTCCTACACTTGGCACAAGTCCCACTCGCTGGAAGTGCGATGTCATAGTAATGCAGCTATCATGCCACTGCCAGCATTTGCATAACAGATGCTCATTAAAGGGAGGCTGAAGGACATTACTATATAAACAGTTATTTAGGGAACATCAGCCTCAGTTAAGGAGAGCCACTCTGGCCAGAAACTTATAAACACTTGGAAAGCTAAATGACTGATGAAGAGTAGGTAAATTTATCTACTTTGCTTGTCATTTTGATTTCTTTTTCACTCTACTAGATTCTTATCTTAATTTAAGCTTAACAATTTCCAAATATAAAAAAAGTATTTAAAACACTGGAAAGACAATACCAGACCCTCCTCCAAACTACTCTGCCAGTCCAAGAGAAGTGGCGCCGCACATAATGCAGCATAAAGCAAGTAAAGTTATACAAAGCCATGCAGCTGCACGAATTTGAGTTAGATCATCATAAATCTAGCTCAGTGCGGCCACCTCAGTGCTCCCAGCAAACCAGTCTTATACCAATGCTTTGACTTGCTCAATTGCTCTGCCCAAGAGGCTTTATGTAATGCCTCTGACAACAGCATAACAAACTGGTCAAAAGCAAAGTAGCCTTTTGTTCTTCACCACAAACTCACATATGAGTGAGTGGTGAATTCTGTCATTCACAGCACACCAGGAGAGTTCCAGCATGTGACAGCATCTCTCCTAACTCCAGATTAACTGCTAGAAGAAACATAAAACTTAGGATGGTATATTAGCTGCACGAGTTTGTTACCACTTGCATTAGGTTGTTCAGTCCAATACTTCTTTGCCCTGAATTCCCATCCTCCCTCTGCAGCACCGTTACAGCACAGCACCTGGTCCACGTTATCATAGCAAAATCCATTTCAGTCATCACATTAATTCACTCCAGCTGAAGACTTCGGTGAACTTCACTGACTTCAGTTAGGCCATTAAGTTCAACCTGGATCTCTTATAACATCTGTGATCACGATAGTGCCCATGTTATATTTCTGTGGTGCTAAGGAAGAGCTGGTATTGTTTTGCAAGAGGTCTCCCAAACTGGGCTTTGACTTCCATAGTGATAACATACTCTCCCAAAATGCCTATTTCATTTTTTAGCAAATGTTTTCTATCAATCTGAAAAAGGTCGTGGCCACCTTATGTCACATATCATTGTATTTTGTATCTTCTCAGATCAACACTTCATCTGTTTGCCGCAATCTTGAAAGGAGATACATGTCTTATGAAATGTATTCACCAGTAGTAATGTAAAAATACCAAAAAAGTCATCAGTAGAAAAAAAAGTCTGTCAAAAATGTATAAAGAGAGCATTATTTTGTAACTATAAAGAACGGCTTAGATGACAGGAAATTATTTTTGTTTATTTTTTTCACAGAGAGACCTTTAAAAATGATTACATGAATTTTTCCTATCAATTGAATTTTGAGATTATCTTTCAAAATAATATGTTATGAGAAATATTATATAACCTAAACTGTTAGAAATGAGATCTTACTTTTTAGATTTATTGTGATTATTTAAATATATGCATATTGCTATAAGAGAGCAGAGACACAGGAATTCCAAACAAATTATATTTCTGAGTAAAGTGTTCTCTGCTCTAGTTTATATATATGTACCTTTTAATGTAAATATACTGCATTAAAAATCATATGAAAACTTGGCATTCAAACTTTCCTTAAGTAGTTGAAAAATTCTTAGCTTGAAATTGTCATTTATCTGCCATTTCTGAAAGGTCATTATAACCATAATATAAACTACAATGTTAAAAATAAAGGCACTAAACATTTATAATAAAATATGTGATCCCTCTTTAAATTAATCATAGTGTTCATGTGCATGTTTTATGCTGTAATTCTCTTTAGCCTTGCTTATATTTATTTCATATAATCATTTCTATTCATTGTTAAAATTACTCCACTGTACTTGGTATTCTTTTTAATGTTTCTCCACTATTTTCTTGCACAGTTGCTTTAAGGCATTTAAAGTGAAGTTTCTTTCTTCTAAAATAATTCTTGAATGCTTTCTCTCAAAGGAAACTCCTAAAATACACAATTCTAATTAGCTGATCCCTTTACATTCTGCAGTCTTCTGATATTCTGTTAATTTAAAGAAGTAAGAATAACAAGAGAAATGTAGGTGTTCTCTTTTAATGTTCACCCACTGATTAGAAGTGACTCCAACTTCAGGCTCACTCCAACTTCAGGCTCACTCAGGCACTGGCCTTTCCAGGGAGGATGCTGGTGGAAAAGGTAGGTTTTTTAAAAACTACACACTTTTGTGTGGGACAGTACTGGGATAAAGAGCACCAAATTTCTCCCTATGCTGATGGCAGGGTATGACTCCAGCAGTGCCTTACATGGTTGAATTCACTGGTATGAAGGAGGTTTTAAAATACTGTCAGTACCAGTCCCGTACTGAAGATAAAGTGCTGTTAACTCTGTAACGTTTCTTTGACCTTTGTGGAAGGCTTTGAACAAACCAAATTCTTCACATCTTCTCCTTTCTACCTCTGGAGGAGTCGAGTCTACTTCCATCAACTCCCCCACCCTGGCCTTCATGCCCAGCATCAGCATTCCTACCAAACTCAGAGATAGATTACCTTAGGAGTAACCTCAGTTACCTTAGGAGCCAAATCTACATTATCTGCCCTGTGCTTACTAATTACTGCTACACATTTAATGAGAAACCTCTTCTTTCCGTACTTTTTGTAAAACTGCCAAAGATATTTTCGCTCCAGTTTTCTTCACAAAGTTGAGCTTATCTCAGCTTCTAGCAATCCTAATTTTTTTCCTTGACATTTCTCAACCTTTAAAACACCAGATATTTTTTCCACTACAACCTTTGATCATTCTGCTTCTAGTATCTTTCTGAATCTGGTTCTTCAATCAGTTAGGGTAGGAAAATTTATCTGTAAGCCTTCCTCTCCAGCATGGACTGGTGAGCTCCTGGTCTACCAGATATAAAGAAATTCCAGCCTGCTCACACATCAAAGTCCTTGAACTCTTTAGTTCTGCTGACATTTTTAACAAATTCACATTTTTGCAAAACCGTGCTTATTAGGAGTTTCTACATATGCACCAAATAATGAACACTGCTCATGTGGACAGCCACATCATGTATTTTGTTGCTTGTTTGGCATATTTCTTATACTTAGCCTTTTTATTTTTTGGAAATTTTTACTGACTTGCTTATGTGCCATAGGCTTAATGCTTTTCTTGGAGACCTTTGTTTGCATTTCTGTTTCTGATAGCTTTGGAAAATTCTTTTGAAAGTGCCCAGTCAGACAGTAGCCTTTTCCCTACTCTTTTTTACAGCCCAATTCTTACTTATACTTGGTTTTTAATGAATAACCTGCTTTAAAGTGCCTAAAGATGGCTTTTTAATTGGTTTCTCTCATTAAAAAAGCTCACTACCTTCAAGTCCTTTACCTTTTTTTTTGTTTCCGCATTAAATAAAACACAAAACCTTTGTAGCTTTTTTATTCTCTCTGTGTGATGATCCTCTGACTCTTTTGCTGCTTCTTCAAAGCTTTTTTTCCCCTTTTTTGTTACCCTGAGTACAAAATCTTCTGTATCTGCCCAGTGCTTCTTTACCAAACCACTATCCCGAGCAGTGCCATTTTTAGCTCACACTCACATCTGTGGATTTCCTGTACAGTTCAAATTGCTCTTTGAAACTTTTTCCAGGGCTGCAAATATAAATTGAAGCTGCCACCAGTGCATTTGTTTTCCAGTAACTCTTGTGCCAGTAAAACTCGATCATTAGAGTTCTTATGAAAAGTGGTCTTGAAAAGGATGGAAGACAAATCCTCTCTTTCACTGAGCACATAGTGACTCTCTCTAAAATATTATAGGGGATTACTAATCTTATTTTCTTAAAACAGCTCTCTGTTGAATCCAGGGATTTGACCTGGGGCTTTAGAGATTTCTGAGTCCAAGTGGCAATAAAATAGGTAAACGTTGGACTTTTGAGCTTTATAAATGAGGAAACCATTGCAGATATAATTTGCACTTCTATTCTAATACTAATGAATTTTACCAAGCCTGGCAATTTTTTTGAGCAAAAAGCAAGGGCAGAAATTTTTTTTATTTTTTTCTGAACAAAAGTTTAGATGCTACATTTTTTTTCTACAGAATGGCAAGATGGTCAAGAGTTCAGAATAGGCCAAATCTTAACCCAAGTCATTTGGGTTTAGTCTTTTCCTCAGTCAAACCGTCCTTCAGACAGCGAAACTTGAACGGTGGATTTTGGGACTTGGCAAAAACCAACAAGTTCCGCAGTTTCATAATTCCAAAGAAATCTTTATGTTTTTCTGTGAAGTCCAACCTTGTATACGGTAATGGTAATTCTCATTTTCTGTCATAGCCACAAACTGTGAGTGTGACTCACCAAGTGTGCTCTTTGCTGACTTCTGGGTTGTTTGGGGTTTTTTTCATCTGTGTGCCACGGTGTTAAAATGCCAGCTGTGGTTTCTGCCTGGCCCTCCTTTTCATTTGCCACTGCCTGTGCATGTAGTTATATTTTAATAAATGAAAAGAGTTCTTACAAGGAACCCTTATTAACAGCTTACATGCTGTGTTGCACAGAGCAGGTACGTCTCCTTCATTCCAGCTGGAGACCTGGTACTTCAAAGCAGGTTGTCATACATCAGCCATCCGGCAAAACAAGCACAGCAATGAGATCGCCAGTCCTGCTGCAGGCACAAATGCTGTTGTAGCGACTCTTTTCAGGGTGGACATAACTTCTTCCCACGTACAGTATGCTGCAGTAAATACACTGAAAGTTGCTGGAAGCCCCAGCAACAGGAAAGTCACTGTGACCAAGTTGCCAGACATGTAGCTCTAGCACTTCTGCCATTTACCAATGAAACCAACATGCTCCTGCAGATCCATAAAGAGGATAATTACAGCTGGTTATCTGACAGAGCAGAGCTCCCCACGGTGGGGAATGCTGTGGCTAATTCTGCCAAATATCTTCCATTTCCTGAAATTGTTGCTTCTATTTTGCTCACTGGGAGTTTTAGCCAGTTGACCTTTACAAATGTGGTAATTTCAGCGTTGTGGTAATTGCAGAGGCATTCAGGCCTCTGGATTATCAGCACTGGGAAGGAATAAGATGCACAGCTGAGGGTACCTGCATGCTGCTAACTTTCTAGATGTTCGTATTTTCCTCCAGGGTATTCAAATAGTAGTTGAACAAGACAAGCAACAGTAAAAGGCAAATTGGATTCATTCTAATTACAGTCATTACTTTGAGTAAAAAGAATAGTACTAGAAGTCTTCATGTGATCGCTGAAAATGAACAGAGAAGTGTGAAGTCCAAAAACCCCTCTGTTCTTGTGTTTAGTACAGGGTTTTTACAGCCATTAGAGGTCACCACAGACTCCAGTGAGATTCTGTATGAAATAGGTGGACAGCTCATCTGAGCATATAATGCTTTTCAGGGTTAATGTGAAACAGTAGTGACTGATTATATGATTTACTGAGATGAAAAATGTTGGTAACATAATTTGGACATGGAAAAATGGCCAAGCAGGATGCACTACAATTCAAGGATTATCTGTTGAAGGAGAAAAAATAACAAGCCAAGACCATAAAAAGAACAATAAAAAGTCTTGGGGAGCACTTAAAAGGCATAGAGTGACGGAACTGATAAGGGAATGAAAGCTGTATCTGTCAGTGTTAAAAGAAAATGAAGAAATGCCTAATGATCTGAATCCAAGTTTGGGAGTAACTTTGTTGTTCTTATTGAAAAAAAATGAATGTTGCAATGTAAAGCAGAAACCTGGAGATGTTAACGATTACTGCATGACTTGTCTGTGAATTCCAGTCATTGACCAAGACCCTATTGTGCTGGATGGGGAAACCAATGAATGGCTCCTTCCTCAATACACTTATAACCTAAAATGGGGGAGGGGAGTGCAGGTGGGAAGACAAGGTTGATAAGGACTTTCAGTACAAAAGAGAGTAGAAGAAACTATTAAAAAGCATTATCAACAGTGTTAGCACAACAGCAGGCTACTTGCTGGGGTAGCAAAATTTGATTTTGCCTACTCTGCTGAGAAACCTTCAGCTGGGAATGTGCAAGTACATGCCTGAAAATCTAGGATGTGGGTGGGGAAAGCTGGCCAACACAGAAAACGGAACTGGCTGCTAGGGAAGATGGCAGCAAGCCATGAGAGAGCCTGAGAAGAGAAGGGGTAGTTTGTTTGATGTGGCACTGAAGGAGGAGTCAGCAGAAGAGCAGAAAGGGGAGAGGGCCATAGGAACAGGCAAATAAACACTGCAGAAGCCTCCTGGAAAGATATGAGTAGCGTAGCATTGCACTAGCCAAAGAAAGAGACATGAATGTTGCAGTATAAAGGCTCATGGTGCATTAATAAAGATCCCAGAGGATAACTCTGGATTGACAGGAAAACTTTGTCTTAAAGGTGTTACAAATGAGAGTTTAGACATAACCTGGATTTGTAGAACTAAAGGAGACAGTGTGGATAATGCTTAAAGTACAAATGGGAATGACAGGCAGGAGCACGGTGTGTGAGACACTGTATAGACATCAGGTAAACTCTGACCCGAAAAGTTTGCAATCTCAAATGCAAGGCAGGTGTTTAGGACAAGTAGTGGCCAGTTAAAGTGGAGAGGTGAAATGTGCTTGTAATGCTTCGTGGAGCTGTAGCAACAACCACAAGTCACAATTTACATAAGATGTTATTGCACAGCAGGTTCCCTTTATGCATTACAGTGCAGATGTATTTTACAGTGGCATTTGAAGTAGGATGAGTTGAGACACTGGCATGTCCAGACATGTGGAAAGCAGCAAAGACTCTGCTTCCGTGCTAGTACCTAGATCTGGAGCCAGAAAAGGACTGAAGGGAACTGAATCTTCTGGTTATACATCTGGTTTTGGGTTGTACAGCATTTCTTGACTACCCTACTACTAAATAGTCAGCTAAATATTTACTTGCTTGCGTTGGCACAACCAGACTAATATCAATATTTTCCTTTTAAGCTGTTCTCAGTATATTACATATTCCTAAATATAGGAATGTTTTTTCATATTACTTAAAATGGGGAAGTGAGCAATAAACCCAAACAGAGAGTGATAGTAGCATATGTTTTGACATGAGTTTTGAGGAGCAGTTTGAGCAAGAAGAGAGGATGCTAAAATCATTGAAACTGGGTAAAAAAGTCCTCTGAAGCTCAGGAAATTACTGCTAGGACACAGAAACTTGATGTCACAAATTGAAATCCAGCAGGAATTTCTTTTCTTATAAGAAAGTCAAACAACAGAAAGCACAGACATACTGCCAGACAGATGCTCTCTCTCCCTACTTTGAGGCATCGTTGGTCCCTTGGATGATGCTGAAGGGACATTTCACCCCTGCACAAGACTGTCCTGTGCAGTCAGTTCCACAAGCTCTGATGGGAACCATCACTGACTTTCAATTTACAGCTTTTTCCCAATACTGCATAAAAGCCTTTTTGCTGCAAAATAATTTCTTGCTAACTCTGTGGACATGGAGAACAGCTAGCAGGAAGGCTGCTGCCACAGTGTTCTCATCTTCTTTTCTAGACTAAACAGAACCAATTCTCTTGACCTTTCCTCATGTGGCATGTTTTCCATACCACTTATCTTTCTTGTTCTTCTCCCCTGGACTCTCTCCAGTTTGTCTCTATCATTTTTAATGCATGGTGCCCAAAACAGGACAAAGTACATGAGCTGAACCTCCCCATTACCAGCAGAGTAAAACAGCAGCCGTCCACATCTTACATAAGATACTCTTGCTAATACACTCTACAGTGAGACTTGTCTTTCCTCATCCATATGGTGCAGCTCATTCTTATTTGGTTTATGGGCTGTATAGTCTTCAAATTTCTTTCCTACCCTGCATTGCCCACAAATATTTCCCATTTTGCATTCATGCAGTTGATATTTGTGGACACTTGTCTGTTTTTCTGAATTCATACAACTAATATCAGATCATCTCTCCAGGCTCTACTAGAGTCCTCCAAAGTGCTGGCACTTCCTATCTGCTGATAGGTAATCTGAAGATCCACTGCTTCATCTTTCAACTCACTCATATGAAATATTGAGTAGAACTAGACCAATAAGAGACATATGTTCCATGCATAGTTATGGTGAACTCATCTAACGCTGTATTTTCCTAGTTTCCTTTGAGAAATCATGCAGGACTGTGTGGAAAGCATTCTTAAAATAAGGATCTAGTGAGTATACTGCTTCATTCATCACCCTTGGCCAATCTCTCTGTCAAAGAAAAAATGAGATGGATTTGTTTCTGATAAATACATGAAGCGCTTTGTTATCACTATATAATGTTCAAAGTATTCACAAAGTGATTGTATGCTGTAGTATTGTGGGGTTTAGTAGCAGGATTATCTTTATAAGCATCTACAATTTACAAGGCTCCCATTTTTATAGATAGGTATTATAGAAGACATTCTTTCACTCTGGTATCTTCCACTGTATTCCTTATTTTCTTTAAAATACACAGTGATTGTTCAGTGATTTTTGGCTTTTGGCTTTTGGCTACCTGATTAAGTGTTGCAAGGTGCATGGGCCTGCCTGTTCCTGTTAATGAAGTGTTGATGTTTGATAACTATATGGTTTGATACACCTTACTGGAAAAAAGGTGTCCATATCACACACTGAGAGCTGAAACCTTCCAGGACTTGAAGGAATACAGTGACATGAGAAACAATCTGTATTTTCTGTCCCTACTAATGGTTCCCTAGAAGAGTACTGAGGATATTTACTCAGTCAATATAAGGAAACTTGCAGCTGCAACAGTGGAGGGGAACTCCTGTTTCAGGGGTTCAGTAGTCATTTTGGTTATGTTAGGACTAAAGCTAACAAATATGAAGGTGAATTTTTAGGGGTGTGTATGACAGCCAGCAGTTTATTATTATCCAACAGCAAGAATATCTTTATATATTTTCCTTACCCTCTTTGTATTTTCTTTTATCACTGCTTAACGTAACGTAACGTAACGTAACGTAACGTAACGTAACGTAACATAACATAACATAACATCACATCACATCACATCACATCACATCACATCACATCACATCTAAAGCTGTGATTACAGTTTATCTTGCTAGTTAGTTTAAGGATTAGCAATATTTCCTCTCTTTGTTGGTTATCCCACCTTAATCATTGTAATATATTACCATCTATCCCAAATAGATTGAGAAGAACAATTTTAATATATTTTAATAAATTTAATAAATGCTATGCATTATCACTCCTCCCCCTTGAAGTAACAGAAAGCATTGCTTTGGATTGAATGTTCCTGCTCACTTGTCTTAAAGGTTATTTAATTAAAACACGAGCAAAAGAAGAACGTCCTTGTTCTAGCCAAATATAAAATGCCATCCTAAAAATAGAACTAAAAACCTCGCTTTGATGTGACAGTGCTCAGAACCAACTCACAAACTAGTGAAAAACTTTGTGTAGAGCACAGAGGAAAGGGTATTATCTATTTCAGTGAAAAGATATTTGTTGCATTATTCCTCAGCATTTCCTGCTGTCTAAGAGACATGGACAGACTTTTCTCAGTCTGAGAGCTAGCTGAGCAGAGCTAGCACATAAAAACATGTGCACAAAGCTGAGCAATACTTCACCACAACTCAGAAAGCTGGGGGTTTCTGTAATGTTACCAGGAGTGATGGTAAACAAAAAGAACAGATTTGTATAAGGACAAAATAAAAACTAGAGACTTGAGCAAGTTATAAAAAATTAATTCTCTAGGCCCAATTCTTCATGTATCTCCCTATATCAAAAGTAACACTGCAGAGACAATCAAAATTATATCAGAGTGAAGGATTTGAATGTGGAACAAGAATCAAGCAGAAGACAGTATCAGTAAAAATGGTATCTTGTAAAACACAGAAGTACTGTCACAGAAGTCACAGAAGTCACAGAAATAATGTATGTGACAGTTCCAGTCTTGTTGGTGTTTATATTTCCATTTCAAACACATGATGGGGCAAGGGGAATATTGCTTTGGAGCACAAAGTCTTTAAAACTAACTTTACTGTAACCCCAAAGTATGGCTTCATTTCTGAGGATATGTATAGAGTGAGTATCAAAATAAACTACTGGTGTTAACCTTCTGCATCTATTCAAAATGAAAATTTCGGGGAAATTTGCCAGCTATAAAAAAATAAACATTGCTGGTTAATGTCCCTGGACCAGAACGAGCTCAGCGTGAATAGATTTTATTTACATAAGTGCAGAAGCAGGTTCCATTTGCTATTAGATCTTCTAAGGTAAACTTTCTTATATAAACTATGGAATCTCCCACTAAAATAGTACAGTGAAAGAAAGCCAAAATTTGGGGTTAAAATACAAAGGCTGTATTTATTCTCTGAAACGCACAAAAAACCCTCATATTTTTGCTGCTCTGTTCATCCAAGTATCACAAAGGCAACTATCCATTACAACATCTATGTCTCCATTGTATATCATGGCAGAATAGGAATGGACCTGCAGAGTACAACAGTACCAAGGACCCAATGTCCCCAGTACCAAATATTTTAGGGGTTTTAGTTTGGACTAGCTTTAACCCATTCCTGTTGATTGGACTGCATTAGATGATAGGCAGCTGAAGCATGTCCTCCACCTGAGCACAAGGAAAGGAAAGACCCAGCTAGCATGTGGTGAGACTGCTCCATGATGTGAGCCAAAGGGTGGTAACTGGAGAGGATGAAGAAGTCCACTTCAAAAGAATGACCTGATCTGAAATAAAGCACCAGTAGAGACACACCCAGGGAATTAAGCCCTACCCAGCAGCCTGGTGTGTAAGGCAGATTTTATTAACCCCATTCCATGGGTGGCAGATGGAGGTACAGCAGATTTACATGAAAAGGAAGTGGCAGAACCGTGACAAGGCTGAATGATTCACTGTCCAGAGACAATACTATGTTTTCTGCAAATGGACAGGGCACAGTGGTGGAGTAGTGAACTAATGCAGATAATCTGTATCAGGACAAACAAAGCACAAATAGAAATTAGAGGGTCTATCTTGATTAAATGATCTGTGAATGATCTCTTTCGCTCTTACAACTGTCAGATAAGAAGGGTAACATTTAGGTTGGCTGTGATGAGTAGCAATTTAGGAATGAACCATGAGACAAAGATTTAAATGAAAAAGATGAGGGCAAGAGACTGCAGCCTCTGGCTTGACATTGTCAGACATAGCACTTTCTCTTAGTCACTGGATGAAGAAAATGTCACCCTCCTGGTAGCTCATCCACCTCCATGATAGCTACATCCAGGAATAGCTATGTTCAAAACCAGAGGTTCCAGAGGAATTCACAGAAGGACTCCATTGTTATCAGTTCTGTGACTTTACCACCACAGAAATATGTATGTTATTTTAACCAGCAGTAGGAGCTAATAATGTCTTATTTTGTATCATGCATTCTGTGGTTATCATACAAAGCAGAGCTGGCCATTGGTATTTTAGTACGTTTTCTGCTATTTAATAACTGATAAACAGCTATCCAGACTGGGTATGATATCAGCTAGATATTTAATTATCTGGAAAATGATGCCAGAAAATATAGACACCCCAGATATACCAGTGTTGATTTTGGGCTTTGCCCGCATTTTTTACCAGTGAAGAAGTTTCATAAGTACATTAAAGACATAATTCTGGAGAACTCCAAAGCAAAAGTTACCACAAAATCACTGGGCAAGGATAATGATACAATTCATTGGTAAACTTACAATAAGGGAAGCAGACTGAGTAGAAAAAGGTCTCAGATGTCTCTCACTCACAGCAGAAGGCAGCAGAAAGGGCTTGTCATGAGATAGGGGCTCAACCATTATGACTGCAAAACAGTCACTGAGTAGATGTAAAAGTATACGTGAATGAAGAGCCATGCTTTTATCTACTCTTCATGAATCCAAATGTACTGCACCTAGAGTAATAATTGCTTGAAGGTTTCCATAAAAAATCTTATTTTTTTCTCTCATAAGTGATTTTAGAAGTAAGATGTCTTGAATACTGCATCTCTATTTGTTTTCTAAGTGTGCATTTAAAATTATTTGATAATTATATTAAGAGGTTGGATATGAGAGAAGGTTTTTTTATAAATGTTTTTTAACTTCCCTGTATATTATTAGCATCTGATTCTTGCACAAAAGTTATGCTGAATCCATTTCTGATCTATGAAAAGCTCAAACCACTCAGTTTCCTCTCTCAACCTCCATTTCTACCAAAGTTCTTTTACAATCATTGTACTGTTCAATATGAACATGAGATATAATTGTTTCAAAAGTTGCATCAACTCTGCTTGAAGGATTCAGCAGTGTCTTGCCACCACAGTCTGAGGCACTGCAATTCCCTCTGGAAATTCTGTTCTTCTCTTCATTTCTACAGCTGTGAGCGTGATGGTGTTGAGTCATAAATATTTAAGTCAACAAAATATGAAGCCATACCAAGAACATTTATAGGAACTGTGGTTTAACTATAAATTATCCTTTCCCTGTCTGATATTTCCAAAATTCTCTTTTACACTCAACACATTCTTTTAGGAGAACCTTCCTTTTAAAGACTTTGGTAGAGCACTAATGTGCAATGATAAATACTGATGAAATCGTACTATTCAAAATTGGAAGAAGGTAAGTTGATGAAGAAGCAAAGCCTCATCATGAAGACTAGGAACTAGGAACACTAGTATTTTAGGAGTTGGAAAGAAAATTGTTTCAAGGTTTACATAGAAAATCTTTTGGCAGTGCCATTTTCCTTCTATTCTATTTTCTATTCATATGTACAGATGGGTGAAAGAAGTTGAGCTTATGGAAACTGTCAGCCTTTAGCCAGTTTCTAAATTGTTTGTCATCTTCAGACTCCTGCTT
Organism: Scolopax mira; assembly: GCA_004320125.1. Lineage (NCBI taxonomy): Eukaryota > Metazoa > Chordata > Aves > Charadriiformes > Scolopacidae > Scolopax > Scolopax mira. Next base: position 98,544 of record BJBW01002931.1, on the reverse strand, counting down.
ATCTGTCCTGCTCTGTTCTTTAAAGAACCTACTCAAGAGTCAAGAGTCACAGACAGTGACAGGCTGCATGGGCAGCCATACTGTGCCTTTGTGAACAACAATGATGCCTCATTCCAGTAAAGTTTAAATTAGGAATGCTTTTTCTAATTAGCTATACTTTGTAGCTAACAAAATCATAAAGCTGTTCATTCAGTGCATTTCTTCACATTGTTTTAATTTTTTAACCTGGAGAATTAAACCAGATGATTAATACTTTATTTGCTTATGCAGAGAGTTTAGTTGATGTTTTTAAGAACTTTTAAATCACTTAAGCTCTACTCTGTAAAACAACAATCTCAAGCTAAGATTTTAGAAAGACAGCCCACACAAACACACCAAAAAAGGTAAATTTAATTTTTTTTAGTTACAAAACCTTGAGAACAAAATGTTTACTTCTCCTAATTCCTCTGTTTGTTTTCATTTCTGGACAGTCAGATTTTCTTGAGTTCTGCATCAACCCCAGTACGACTGTTTAAGAAATGTCTTTGTATATTGTCTTAGTTGCTTTGTGCCTAGAATCATGAAAATGTTTGCACTACCTATGGACTCCCAAAGATAATTGCATTGTCTTCCTACAGTACTTCTGTAAGGTTTAATGTCTTTCAAAGACATTTCTCTGTTGTCAGGCTTGCATAGCATTGCTGCACATTGCTAGGATACAGTAAATGTTTTTAAAAGTGAACGACCTCCCCTTTTTCCTATTGCTATCTAGAAAATAAGACCAGATTTTACCCTCTGATACGCAAGTGCAACTCCCTGTGGAATAAATGGGGTCATACATGTGTAGAGGGGCAGACTTTGGCCTAAAAGATTTATAGAGCTATAAAAATACAAATAGATATCTTAGATGATATTTTCTGGAATTTAAGGCTTAATCCACATCCCTAACAAAAGTTTCATCTCAAAATGGCATTAGTATCCCTTGGAATATGATTTTGGATTATTATTATGCTCTTGTTAGGTCTTTGAATCTATTTGATCTTCAGTCTGATCTGTCAAAGGCCAAATTTACATTTGCACACCAAGCCAGCACAGTTCCCTTCCCTCTCCTTCCCTTTCCTATCACCTGGTTTCACAGGTGGGGCAATATAGGAGAGAAGTCAGGCGCAGCAAGGCATTACTGGATAACTCAACATCTCCTGGAAGTTGCAATAGAGATTCTCCCACTGTCCAGGAGAAGGGAGGTGAGCTGGGAGTGGAGCTGCGTGGTTTGGAACAGCACCAGAGGCACTGACCTAGAAACCTTACGTAGGAGGGAAACAACACAGATTGTGAGCTGCAATAGTAAATTACTTGGGCTTTGCGCAAGTGGGTGAATCTCATTCTTTTTCTGACTTGTCATGGTGTCCCAGAATATTCTTACCTTCTTCTTTCATTGTTGAAAATAATTTTCCTATCTCCTAGGCACTCGCTGAGGAGCCCTCTATTAGTGTTTTGAGAACTGTGTAGCATAATGTTATTTATCATAGGCCTCCTTTTTATTTGCAGTCTGTTTTTTCCACTGTCAAAACAGAATTATCCCAAAATAAACACCAGACAATGAGAATCAAAAGCATGTGTAATAGCCATGCCATTTCGTAACTACTTGCTACATCTTTGTTTGGCACACTGGACTTTGTTTAGCAGAAACATGGTGGTATCACAAGGTCAGAATCTCCACAACTCAATCCATCCCTAACAAAAGCTGAAATTCATACGACAGATTTCTGTACAAAAGAGTTTCAACCAAAATTAAAAATAAGTCCCTCAAAATGGTGAACAAAGTGTAGTTAATTATAGAGGGGGGAAAAAACTGGAAAAAACCAAACTCTTCCCAATTAGTTCACCTTTATTTTTTTACAAAATGACAATGCAAGATTCAGTTACTTTTTTCTCTTCACTAGGTGCTATGTGAGCTCCACTGTTACCATGATGGATCTCCCAAACTAATCAGGGCAAAATCTGCTCAGCAAAGGTACGTACTGGAGAGTTCTCCAAGACAAGCACAGATGTTTGCAGGGCTTGCAAGCACTGTTTTAATAAGATTGGAAGTAGCGCTTCTCTCAGATTCATGAAGCCATAATGGATCTTAGGCAGAATTGTGCTAGTAGGAAAATTACTGCAAGTAGTGTCTAAATTAAGTGGGGGTGGCAGACATTACTCTGTAACTCATAGATGCATACAGGTATATATGGATCACCTGGAAAAGAACGATCTTGGAAAAAAAATCACGTTTCTGTTCCCATAATGCTCATCTTGCTATTTTGCAATGCAGAGCTAACTCTAATCTCTCCCTCATAACGCAATGACATCCAAAGGTCCTCCAAAAATTCTTCCAGTTTATTAATATGCACTGAGTTGAAGCTCATGAAATATCACCTCTCCTCTAAACTTCACTGTGACCCAAAGTCATTCAGGATATCTTGCATCCTCTAGAATAATTCCACTGCTTTAATGTGCTTACAGTCCTCTTCAGCTGCACAAAATCCAACAAACTTGTGGCCAAAAGTACAAGAAGAGAGTACAAATAGCAGTAATATGTTCTTTTAAATAACCCTGGGGAAGCTCTTCCCAGCTCTGTGTCTCCTCCTTCTTTGCGGAGTGTTATTGGTGTTGCAAGACCAAGAATTGTTCTAATGGGAATCACACATCTCATGACAATGGGAATTCATGCTCTAAATCTATCTGCAAAATTAAACTATTTAGGGATCATTCTCTGCCCTCAAGAGTAAATGTAAGGTCATGATTTGCTCACTTTCTGTTTGTCTTCCTCTGCCTCCTAGGAGGCTGTAGGCTCAGCCATACAGTTTGCTGACAGCAATCAATAGTAGGTAACTGCCAATGCTTCTTCTCAAATTGTGTCTAGGACATATTTGAGGGGCAAGGGCCAAAACCTTGCCAGAAAGTAGGTTAAAAACTAAACAATGTGGATAGTTATTGGAGGGTAGTCAAGCCTGTGTCTTTGTATTACAGTAGGGATGCAACCTAAGATCTTCAAAATGAGAAGGTAGCACTGTGACCTCCTATGTGTTTGACAATTAGAATACTACTGATAGGGAAATAAGAGATCTTATTATTAGTGTTTGAATCACAATGAACAAGCCAATTGTCTAATTAGCTTAATACATACCAGCCACTAAGGCTAAATTTGTAATGATTGCCATATGCAATAGTAACAGACTGTACCTTCATTGGCAGCGTCCCTTGCCCTTATGTCTAAGTGATGCAATTGACTTGATGCCTAGTAAGCAGAAAAAGTAGAGTTTAAGCTAATACATTTAGCTCTTGTCTCCCATCACTACACCTTGAAGTGGTTGCAAATACATTTTAAAGTTTGGTTGTTGTTTTTTTTTTTTTTTAGTGCTTTCTTCTTCTTTTGACTTGGTTGCTGTATACTCAAAGAGCAGTAGTAAACAGTTGAGTGGGGCCTGTACAACACATATCTCACCAAATAATACCTTTGGTCTTATCCCAATGAGAGTGATGCTGACACCTTTCCCCTTGGAGGCTGAGAGGCGATACAGTCCCTCATAGTCACCAGTCAGAAGGTATGTATTTCCTGGCTGGGCAAGCAACCAGCTGTGCGTGTATGTGTACGCTTCTGACTGAGCCCAGAAGAAACATGCATGCTGGCCTGCTGGCTGCAGCTGAGAGCTCCAGACTGCTTTTCAAGATCTTGAGCAAGCCTAACAGGATGTGTCTGCTCCCCAGTGCAACCGGTTTGGTACTAGTAATTACTATTGCTGGGGAGGAGGAAGACATAGCCAGACATTTGCAATAGGAAGGGGACTTGTGTTAAGCAGGAGGAAGAGAGAGGCATGGTTTAATCTTAATAAAATTGAATCTTTACTGTTTTATCCACTCTTTTATGTTGACATTTATTCCACAAAGAATGAAACCGAGTTAGCAGTAAGTTACATCAAATACATGAACTCAAGGTCTGTTTTCCCTATACAAGTCTTTTTCAGTTGTAGTCATTTTAAGTGTTACTTGAAACCATTGCAGGTAGTGTCTCCAGGCAGCCGAATGCCTGAAAGATTATTTTTTTAATGATGTAGACCTCGTCAGCTCACACTAAGTGTTAAGTGAATGTGCTGTACTCAACAGCATAGACAACTTCATCTTAGTTCAGCCTTGGTGATACAGCAAGGCTTGGTTGCTCTTCAAACTGAACTCACTAGAATTACATAGTATTGTTATTACAAAATTTGTAGTTGTATTCTGTACTACAGGATATTTCTCTGACAAGCATACAAAAATCTTTGTTTAACACAACCTATAGTAACCCTCTCTACAAACAACACTGAATGAGGAGATGGGAAGTTCAGATTAAAAGAACAGGTACATTTACATTTCAATAGCACTTTCTATTGAACCACTTTAAAGCATTGACACCTGATCCTACTTCCATTGAAGCAAATGGCAAAATTCCCACTGAGGTCAATGGGAGGCTTGATCTGACCCTGATTCATGAGTGGCCAGATTTTCATACTTTGACTCCCACTGAATAAACAGTTCAGGCTGTGCAATTCTAATTAGCCACTCATTTTTGAAGTAAAGTACTACTTGTGCTCAGTGTCTGTCATGAAACTCATAACACTCCTTTGAGGTTCATCAGTAAAATTATCCACAGCAAAGAAAATGTATTAGTAGTGTGTACCATCTAGCTACTCTTTAAGTAGTTATGAAACATTTTTGATAACATATTTGTAATTTTGATGTTTTTATGACCTCAGGGTTTTGCAACCTTTTTATGACTCTTCACTATTTCTTTTGTGAGATTAGCCGACTAAATCACATGCATAGTTGATCTTTGCTGTTTGGATGCTAACATTTTAAATATAGCTTCCAAGTAACCATAAAAATCAGGTTTTTGGTATGGTTATTCATAACAGTTGCTAAAATTTCTATAAGTACCTTCCTGAATATTTGCTGAAAATTGTCTAAATACTCTTCATAAGCCAAATTAGAACCTGTAAACAGAATTCAATGTTTGCTTTTGTTGTTGTTATTGATGGGGCTTTTGTCTTTTTTTTCCCACAAAAATAACCATGCATTTACTCTCTTAGGTGACGTAGAGGAGAATATTTTGAAAGCAGAAAGGCAAATTCCCACTTGACTATCATCACTAAAAGTTGAACACTAAATATACTTGTCTTTTAGAAACCTCTTCATAAACTAATTTCTATATTTACTTACGTTGCACATGTTGAACAGAACATCAAATAATGTTTCAAAGCTGGGGTGGTTTCTTATATGTGAGATAATGCTCTCCCATCTCTAAACTTTATGTTTTGACCTCTCTTCTTTCACCCATGAAGGATACATCCCTTTCTGGCACCACTTGCCTACAAAAGAGATTAGGGAGCAGTGGCTAAAGCAAAATTCAGAAATCCTTCATTAGGCTGTTGTAACAGTTAGCCATGGAGAAAGGGGAAGAGATGATCGAGATTGGATACAATCATTCAGCATGTGTGATGTTGGCAGAGGATGTATGTTCACTGCCACAGCTTCTTTGTATAGTCATACCTGCTTAAATTGGATCTTTATGTAAACTTTTAATAAAATAGCTAAGATATTAGGTTTTTTTTAATTTTCAGTATGAAACCAGAACACTGAGAAAAAGGCTTGTTTTAATTGTCATAATAAACAAGAGAAAGGACAGGACAGAAATCTCATAAGGTAGCTGATATCTACAATAAAAAAAAAAAAAAAGGAAAGAAAAAAAGACTCAGATAACACAAAGAATCATGAGACAAAACCAAACTCAATTTTTCAATTACCATTAATCCCTCATATTAACAGATGATCAATAATCTTATCATTACAAATGCAGTCTATAACATGAAGTGAAGAGTCTAGAATAAACTAGAACTTTTTCCCTAACAGCTGTGAATATTTGGACAGTTAAGTAACTTTCTGGTTACAGCTCAGCAGGAATTACTTTACTTTCAGCAAATATTGATAATAAATACAGAATCAGCGGGGCCTAGAAAACAATCTGTTCCAACACTCCTTTCACAATCAATTTATTTTAATAAAAACACCAAGATTTGTTCAAAGTTGAAAAGCAAATACAAAATTTGTTCAAGCTTAAACAACAAATACCAGGTTTTATTCTTATTATTAGTACTGTAGTCATAAGAATTGAACAAGGCAGCATATAAAATACATCAAAATCAATGGAATTCGAAGTCCAAAGTCACATGAGTTCTGCAGTTGTGTTAAGATTCTCGCTTTTTTTAAAAAAATACATTTTCCTCTGCTTTATTTTTTGAACTGTAGTATTATTCCAATATAAATCCTCAGCTTTGTCTTCATTGGGATAAAGGGCTACTGAGGGTAAAATAGACAAATTGTTCTCATCTAGGGGCTACAATCTGCTGAAGTCTGTTGAAATCCCTCAGTAATCTTTGACCCACTCTCAATAATCTTTGATCAATCATAGTGATTTGGAAAAGCATCCAAAAAGAAGAGGAAAGGAAATGTTGTTCCTTTGTTCAAGAAGGACAACCCAGGCATCTACAGTCTGGTCAGTGTCACCTTGATCCCTGGGAATCCAATAGAGCAGCCAGTCCTTGAAACCATTGCCAGGCACATGAAGGATAAGAAGTTGATCAGGAATAGTCAGCATGGATTCACAAAGGAAAAGTCATACTTGACCAACATGACAACCTTCTTTTATTAAATGACTGGCTTTGTAGACAAGGGGAGAGCAGTAGATATTGTCTACCTTGACATCAGTAAGGCTTTTGGCATTGTCTCCCATAGGATGCTCACAGAGAAGCTGATGAAGTATAGGCTAGATAAGCAAACAGTGAGGTGGACTGAAAACTGGATGAACTGCCAGATCCAGAAGGCGGTGATCAGTGGCAGGAAGTCTAGTTGGAGGCCATTAACTAATGGAGTAACCCAGGGGTTCAAGCTTCAACAGAAAGAAAACACCTTTCCTTTTATTATGGTCAATGGTTGCAAAGTATTTTACACCTGTGCAATTCAGTTTTTTAAGCATATAAGAACAGATAACTTATATAAAAACATTTTTAGATAAACAGACTTGATTCCAGAGAAAGGGGCAGAACTGATGAAAGGTCCTATGTTACTTATTTTCCACTAAGTGAATATTTGGCACATAAACAATAGGGCTGAGGTCTTTCCTGAGGATTAAAACTATCATATGCTGGAAATCCTGGACAAGAAGAACAGAAATCTTGGACGACATTCATAGGTGGTAAATCTGTGTGACATTAAATACAAATACATTAAAGTGATGAATAAAACTATACCGACACAATCCCTGTTTGTGGAAGTCATAAGATTAGCAGTGCTCAGTTCCACTGTGAAGATCCTAAATTCAGAAGAAACTTTGCATTGAAGTAGAAGCATAAGAGAAGGATGTATTCAAGACCGTTTTCTTCAGTGTATTTCAAATAGGTTTTGGAACCAGTCATAGGAAATCAGTTATCTTTGTAAAGGTAGCACCTGCAACTCTTGTTATATACTTATATAGAGTTATATAGAGTATATATATCTAGAGCTGGTATACCATTATCCAGCAATACCCACCACAAAACTCAGTTTTCAGCTACTTAGAAGTTGATGGATATGCACTATGCTACAGACTTTAATTATATATAATCTCTACTTTCCCTCTACAAGATGGTACCGGTGGCCTCTTGAGCTGCATCAATACTGTGCAGTAAATAAAACTTCGGTTGCAGGATCTTCGATGAAGAATATAATGTGATTTAGAAAACTCCCAAGCTCTTTCAGACACAAATGAAATTAAGGGGAGCTGTGCTTAAATATACATCATGCCAGATAACACAAACCACTTAAAAATTAGGTCTTAGATACCTTTAGTCAGGTGCATAAAATTAGAGATTATTCTAGCTTAATCTGACCATGCTCAAATTCCTTATCTCTAAATGGAAATAAATCCAGTTTATTTCACAGCAGTCTGACAAAGATACACATTAATTAGTTTCTGAAGCTCTCCGATACCACCACAAGCACCACAGCAAAGACTGTGAGGAAATTAGTAATTCTAATTTTAGAAGGGCATGCAATAAATAAGGCATCCAGCCACACATTGAACAAAAAGAATGCACCCAAACATTATTTAGTATGTTACATGAGAGATGTATGTTGAGACCTTATCATGCTTTATGAGACCTTATCATGCTTTATAACTACCTGAAGGGGGGGGTGTAGAGAGGCAGGGGTCGGTCTCATCTCCCAAGTCACAGAAGATAGGACAAGGGGCAATGGCCTCAAATTGCACCAGGGGAGGCTTAGATTCTTCACAGAGAGGGTTATTGGGCATTGGAATAGGCTGCCCAGGGAGGTGGTTGAGTCACCATCCCTGGACGTGTTTAAGAGTCGTTTAGATATGATCTTGGGGGATACGGTGCAGGGGAGAACTTTGTAGAGCTGGATTGATGGTTGGACTCAATGATCCCAAGGGTCTTTTCCAACCTAAATGATTCTATGATTCTATGAAAGTTCTTCTTCGAAGGGACTACACCACAGTTCAAGAACTGACATCAAAACGTAGTATGACTGGTTAAGTCTTACCTTGTACATTGCCAGAGCCCCCAAAAGGTTTAACAAAGATATATATGTTTCTAGGAGTAGTAGGCACACTAGGGCAAGTGTTTAACTCCATGTTTTATTCCTCTGACGTACCCTCTTTATGTAACTTGGAACTATATGGGAGATTGTATGAGGAGATTCAGATCTTCAATTGAAGGAATCAGGCAGGGGAAACAGCAGGGGATTCAGACTGGCTTAGAGAGCATCCATTCATCGACCACTCAGTCAGTAATGAAAACTTCCTGATACTTCTCCCCACAGGTTTTGTGTGAGAATGGCATTTCTGGTCAAGTTTCACTCAATATATACTGGGAGGCTTTAATGTCAATGTGAGATTTTCTAGATGACAAATTTTATTACTAAATATCTTACTTTTAAAAAAATAATATTGGCCACCTATGTTCCATTCTAAGGACCTGATTCAACAAATAAACTTTCATACTTTAAACACTTTACCAGTCTCATCATCCAAACTCCACACTTACTAACATTGTGAAAAGTGCTATCTCTGATAGATATAAAATTAAAATGAAAAATAGAAATATAGAATTGATGCACTAAGATAAAAGTCCATTCCATTTTCAAGGAAGGATTAGCCCCTTCTGTTTTGTTTTTAAATGTTTTAAATTATTTTCTTGCCTGCTTTATAGGGCATCCACTGTTGACTAAAAGGAAAGATTATATTTCTGTAAAATATTAGGCTTACATTCTTACTGAAGAATTAGATCTTTTCTACATTGTGTCTTTGAAAATGAAAGGTCTATAAGAGAAGGAAAACTATTTCTGCCACAGCACATCACTGAATGTAGGATTTTTGACTGCATTAGAAGTAGGATGCTTGATGAGGAAGAATAAAAGATAACTCCACTAAGGTAATTATACTGCCTTATTCCTGCCTCAACCATGACCATTTAAGACAAAATTTCTGCAGAAGATCTCATCACTGTTCAGAGCTCCCTCTCTGCAAACATCACCCTTAACACTCACAAGAATTGTGCTCTGTCACGTGTGTCCCTGCTGCAGTGATATCTGCCATCACAGGACTTCTAAGGTTCAGTTGTAAATCACTCAATGTCAGCTAGACATAGATTATCCCAAAATCTTCCATGCTCACTGTCTGGACTGCCCCACCACAATTCTCCATTGATCTGGCCAGGGTTGCTCAGCACCCTTATCATTCAAGTGGCAGGGGGGTAGTTTATGGGCAGTTTAATGAAATCAGTAGGTCTCTTTTGTCTCTCCCCTCCTTCACCTCATAGACCCCACGTTTGTCCTCTCCATCCCTCTGGTGTGGGGATGGCTTAGAGTGTCACTGGTCTCCTCCCAGAGGCTTACACCTCTCCACTTGAGAGGACTGTGCTGCTCTCTGCCTTTGGGTCAACTAATAGTATTTTTAACAAATCACTTCAGATACTTTACTATCCCCTTCCCTCTCACTATGGCCATCAATGATCCTACCCCTCTGTTCAGGTTCAGTGTGAGTGGACTTGCTTTATCACAAGACAGACTGTGACTTTTGCTTTAGAATGTCTCCACTTACTTCAAAAACCTTTGAATTCAATATGAATCTTTTTATACACTTCAAGTCTTCAACAGATATTTGATCAAGATGAAAAAAAAAACAGTAGAAGTTTGACTAATAATGGTACAATATGGAAAAGAAAAAAGAAAAAAGGCAAAAGCCAAACTGAAAATTTTTGCAGCCTCTACAGCTCTACATATTGATATTCATTTCCTCCTAGAAAATACTATAGTTCATTCTCATATCACTGCAGGTGAAATACAGAGATAAAGGTGAAAAAAAAATCATAAAGGGCTTTTTTCCCCTCAACATTAAAATAAATTAAAAATTTAGCAAATTATTATATATAGTACAGTAGCAAAACAATTAGAACATGAAAACTGCCCCAAAAGCCTCAGTACCCGCCTGTCACCTGAGGAGCATGGTGCTGTCAGGTTTTCTGTTTTGTACTTGACAAGAAGTTTTATTGTTTCTCTGATCTGCTCCAGTCTGCAGGGAACAGTGTGATTAAGATACTACCTTTCCAAGTTACACTACTCACACTGGAAAAGTGCTCTGAGATTCAGGGAGAAGCAGTAAAGAGGTAGGCTGTTGTGAATTTTTGCTATTGTTTTTTCTTTTTTTTTTCCTGTAAAGTATTTTAATTACTGAGTTGGCTGAATGCTCTAAGTATCCTCCAAAGGAGATACATGTTGTCTATTATGCAACATGGTGACCACCATCCTTTGCTGCTGAACATACTGAAAATACTATGTATAATATAAACATAGAAATATGTGAAATTTACCTATTCTTTTACCAGCTCCAGCTAATACCATGTCAATGTACCTTGGCTTGGGAAAATCAGTTCTATTGATTGCCCTGGGAAAAAGAGGACAGTATTTTTTCCCAGTCTAGGCTACCAGGAGATTATAGTATGCTCTGTGCTCCAGATCACACCCTAAATGCCCTTCTTCCTCTTCCATTACCTGTTCCCCTAATAACAAAATAACAAATTACTTTGAAAACAACAAAACAAAACCAAGTTATATCCAATGCACACATACATTTATATAAAAGCATTCGTGAACATGTATACATATAGTCAATATAAATAAATGCATTTGCATAATCATGTACACTCTTAAGTTGCAAAGAAAGATCAGATGCAGATTCAGATAGTCAAACACACAATTCACTGACTTTATAAAAGGACCAAATATATAAATCCTTTTTTACCTCATTAATATTAAAATGTTATATTTTCCATGCAGTCTTCCACAAGCTCCCTTAAAGGACACACTATTGATGTAGCATCAGCCGTCCCCATCTACTGTTTTTCTTACCATTTAGAGTTATATTTGGGGGTATTGCTGATAAGGAGTTGTATGAAGAATGCACAGCGATAATCTGTGGTAATGATTGGTGCTTGACTTAAAGAGGAGAAGCCTTTTAAGGTCAACATTGGTTCCATGTTTGGATTGTTTCTGCTATTTGGAAGGAGTTGACATGTTTTAAATTACTAAGTAATGTGAAAATACATTACTAGCACAAGACTGTTGTCTGTGTAAATATTTTATGGGTAGGGTCACCTGCTATTGGTTAATAAGGTAACACAGATTCAAAGCTATTTATGTTGACTCATATTTTTAAGATGAGGAATTTAAAAACAATAAAATGTCACAGAGTTAATCACGATGTAAGACAGTGGCTCACAGACACACTGTGTCTTGCATGTCATGAACAGCTCTTTAAAATTACTTATTGGACAGAGACATAACATTGTCCACATGAAATTCATTAAATGAATAACACGAGTCACCTAATTTAACCTAAGTTAACTAGCTATAATTTTTTTTTTCAGAGATGAAAGAAAAAAAATCCTGATATCCATAGCTTCTCCTGGGTCAACTGTTCTCATAAAAATAAGAACTATCATCTCCCATGTGTACATGACATCAAATACAATAGGAAACACACTTCTTTCATAATTGAACATGAATGCTTTCACCCTGGGGTTAACAGTATGATTGCAGAGTGAGTGCAGCTCATGGGCTCAACCTGCAACACTCTCCCCCTCCTACTCCCCAATCTGCCTTTATTCACAGGCAGCATAAGAGCTTCCATGTATTGCTCAGTTTGGACCTCCTTGCTACCTGGGTTGGTGCAGGTGGTCTTCCTCATTGCTCTTGTCTGATCTTTGTTGCACAAGACCAAATGAAGGGCAGCTCACACTGTCTCAGTGTGGCAAGGTCCCACAGTCCAGGAAACAGTGAGATGGGGAGATGCAGTGATGTTGTGCAGGTTTGCCTTGTGCGGAGCCCATCAGAGACGTGGCATGGAAGCTGGTGGCAGGCAGACTTCTGGAAGACTTCTTCCTCTCCGTGCTTGCATCAAGAGAGAGAATTCCTGTACCACCTTTTCTTCTGGTCTTAGAAGCCTGTCTTAGTGTTTTGCAAGGGACTTGGGGGTAACAAAACATGCAGGTATTGCAGCTGGTTTTACAGAACTCCTTTGTGCCATTTCTGTGCAGGACAGTATTTCAAATTTATTGTAAGGTAAACATTTCCATCAGCTGATCAAAAATTTCATCAGGGCCATGAAGGCTTTGACCTAAAGTCTCTCCTGAACACTCTGGCCAAACAAAATACATGCCTTTGCTTAAATACTGGAACATATGGTCCAATTAATATGCATTTGCAGTGTTTGCAACTCAGCTAGTTCCAGGGAGGTCCTCAGGCAGCAATTTAATTTCATTTTACAAGTTGGTCTCCTGCAGTTTTACTGCATTTAATTACTTTTTGGACAAAAAAGTCTGACATTCAACATACATTGTGCATACTAAGGCAAGGTGATAGCTGCTCAGGAAGAAGGTGCTTCATACCATTGACTGTTTCACGGTGGTAAGTGTAAAGAGGCAGATAATGTATAGAATAATCTGGCAACTTGATGCACTAAGATTTAAGCCACAGGATATCAAGGCATCTCCCAGACGTGGAGCCAAACTAGAGGTTCCTGTTCTTTTACCACTGGGAGCTCATCTCTGAACGTCCTCACTCCTGTATAGCTGGTACGAATATGATTTGCAGATACATGCAGGAACCTCAAGTAATTCATCCAGCCCTCCCTTACAGACAGGAAAACACTTTTAGCATGTGTCAGCATTTTTAAGACTTTATCATTTAAATCCAACAGTTAGAACTATATCCTTAAGTACCCCTTCTATCAGGATCGATCATTCACCCACACAGCCACAAAGCCAAAACATTACCCTATTAATTTTAGAAGAATAGGAATCTGTGAAGAATGAACATAATTAATTTGAAAAAAGGTGGCTATAAAGCTGCATTTCTGCTCTAGAAGATCCATCCAAGCAAGAGCTTTGGAGAACCAAAGGAAATACAAGAGAGCTATTGTAGTGAAAGGTTTCTGAACCTGTAAAGAAGGAGATATGTATGTTCTCTTGAGAAGTCAGGGTACGCCCTGGGCAATGTCCTTGCTGACCTTGTTCCTGGGAAGAGAAATCATACCGGAGTGCGAAGACGTCTGGCTATGCTGGATGGCACCCTGTGTCACTTTCCACATGCCAGGTCAGAGCTGCATAAGCAGTGAAATTATTTTCATTAAAGTTTTGGGAGACAGTCTAAACTTAGGATAGGCATCATCGGACCCTCACATCTATGAGTATGGCACACGCACACAATTCCAGAGGCACAGACACATCCACTCACCCTGAAGCAATTGAAGACAAAAACAAAAAATCAAAAAAACCCAACCACCAATCCTTATGTTCACAGTTTGGTGCTGTGAATCCTCACATGGGAATGATCTGTTTCTGGGCTGCTAAAATAAAATCCCTGAGAAATGAGGTTTATGATGTGTGAAATAATGTACATGGATAACACACCCTTCCCCCTGCTCCTCAAAATAACCCCCGTGCTCCTCATGTACACCCAATTGATCTTCCTCTCTGAGGCCACAGCCCGGTGGAGCCTCATCCCTTCCACCCTTCATCCCCCCCTCCAGTTTACGCAATAGATTATATGCAACGCGTGATATTTGGAAGCCACATCCTGCTGTAGGCAGGGCTGGCTGTACTCCCTAACACAACACGGGGGGATGACTCTGCTTGCAGCAACTGGAGCTGATGTGCTGGACGTGGTTTAATTGGTGCCAGCTTTGTCCTATTAACAAGTGTCAGCTTTCTTCACTTGATGCATCAAGCGGTGATGTTCTGCAGGTTCTAGGGCCCTTATGCATTAAAGCCTTTTGTGTATGTTGCTGCCTGATTAGACAGGAAATAGTGCATGGCACTAGGGGATAATTCACGTGAGTGAAGTTACTCGCATGCATATGCATGTGCAAAACTGGGGCTCCAGATGCGAAATACATCTTTTTCTAATCCCTGAGCTATTCTCTCTGTGTATGTCTATATACACATTGCATGCTTATTACTTTTTATTACTTTTAAAACTTGAAAATAAAATTGGCTTGAATCTAGTTTGAGGATTGGCACCAATCCAGGACATTTCTTATTTTAACTGAAACAGTTTGCCCACTGCTAATTTTAACACAAGTGATTTATTTTATTAACATGGATGCAAATGGTAAGCACACTCTCCATTCCTACCAGGAAGCCTTGGAAGCCTAGCACAATGTCTCGGAAACAGTGAAGCCACAGATCTGGGGAGATGCTCTCTTTGACTGGGAAAAGGTGTTTTTGAGAGATGCCTAATTTTCATACCTGATGTTGCTACCTGTGCAGGACAGAGAGAGTTAAAAGCCTCATGTTCCCAGATGTCTGCAAGGACATAACTGAGTGAGACACTGAGTCTAATTGTCCCAAGCCTTTCATTCCCTTTAACTCCAGTGAACACATAGAGGACCTGGCTCCATTATGGCAGATGACGAGATTGTAAGCACTAAACCTTCAACTAGGAGCAGGGAGGGAAAAAGCAAGGGGTAATTGCTATGTATAGAAAGTGCAGTCATTGAGAGATCTTTAACCTGTTTACCTTTCCTTAATAAAGTTTTTGCAATCTATGGAAGAATGACTCTGTTGTTTCTCACCAAGCTTCGGCTCATGACCCAACTTTTTCTACCATTCAAGGAATGTAATTTAAACTAGATTTAGACTCCTCTGCGTGGCTGAGTGTGATGCCCACTGGAATGTTCAGCTTATGCAGAATTGTTTGGTTCGGTTTAAATAAATAAATGGCATTAAAATCTAATCATGGAAAGTGTAGCTGTTAAAAATAGACTGAGGTAGCGCTCACCCAAAGCGTTGAGTAAAGGTATGTACAGGAGGGTTCTGAGAAGCAATTCATCAAGCACAGGAGCAACCAGACGACCAATGCTGGCGAGGTTTCAGGCACGTAAGCATCACCGCCAAGTCTCCCCACCCTGCAGCAGGAGTTCCCAGCAGGAGTTCGACCTGTTTCCTTTCTTTTTTTGCACTTCAGCTACCTGCTTTCCCTTCAATCAGATTCTCTGTAGGGACACAAGATCCTCATCAAGCTACCTGTGGGAAGCCTGGCACCCAACAAGAAAACCACCATGTGCAATATTTCTCCACCTGTGGAGCAGCTGTTTAAAAATGAAGCGATGTTAGAAAGGATTTTACCTTTTTTTTTGTTGTTTTGATGCTGAGTTTTCTTTCTCTGTGCCACAGTAAAACCTCAGTAAGAAAAGATGTCATGAGTTCACATGGCAAAGACAGTTTCTGTCTCAAATTGTTTCACCTTTTGCTCCTTTATGCTTACTTTCAGTCATCAGCCTTAAACACGAAACTGTTATGATTCTTGATTAGGACATATAAGTTAATCAGGGTATTCAATGAAAAAAACTTGCATGGCATTTTCCATATCAGGTTCCATGATCAGGTTGTGTTTTGAGTATTTGTGAATATTCATGAATGGAAAAGATTATTCCCTCTAGTGCAACATATTTTGGATTTTCCAGGATGCACCATGGGAACAGACAAGAGGGCTGTGGCCATGGTGCATCGAGGGACTCTTAAAGTAGCCTGGAACCCAGCCAGGAGAGCTTAGTCCATACAGCAGCTGCTGCAAAGACCTAGGGTTGCTTTTCCAAATGAGTGTGCTTCCTTTTTCACTGCCACTTTCAGCTGGAATTCCACTTTCCTTTTTGCTCCTGCAAAATCAAATGCCTATGGAAAAAAAGAAACTTCCTGATCAACTGGACTCAAGAGTACCTGGGTTTTTCGGTAGATGAATTTTTGTCTATACAATTTTGACAGACAAACAATGGTGCTGCCTGATGGCAGGCAAGGTGCTCAGCCCCTGGCTCCACCTGCACTGCACAGAGAAAGACCAATACGTCCATTTGCTCCTGAGCCACTAAGTTACAGTGAGATTTGGTTTAAATTATTACTGATTAGAACTTGCTTTAGAAGATGGATTTATACACGAAATCTCTGCAGGAACTGGCTGATCAATGGGCCAGATCTTTCTGCAGTGAAGACCAGGTGGACAGTTCAGAGCAATGACTGCATCCCCTCTCCAATAGTGAGCTCTCCCTGTGTCCCAGGTAAACCTAGTTCAGCACAACACTAGTCATCGCTTTGTTCCCAGATCTTATAATTTTCATATAAAAGGCTGACGAGGAATGGGAGTACAAACAGCATTTTTCATAAAGGAAATCCAGCATTCAAGGTCATTCAGTCACAGACTGGAGATTTCCTGAGTCTTTTTCCAGTGACCTGCAGTCACTGCTGTTGGCTCAGACAAGTCCCAATTCAGATGTTAAGCATTTTGGGTGACATCAGGTCACCTTGTGAAATTTACTAAAGACTTCAGAAAATGTATGTCAGTTTTAAGTTTTTCAAGAGTGAATGAAGTAAAAAATCTATGAGAAATGTGTACACTGATCATGAATGTTGCCTAGAGAAAGCTACATAAGACTTCCAGTTTATTCACTTGTAAATTTATTAAAGGGCCCAAGAGCATGCAGGTGCCAAAAGAATAATTTCCCTGACATTCTGATTCTGAAAACCTGCAAAATGAACCTTCCTCCTTGGCCCCAACCGTTAACAGATCAATTACTGATTTTGCATGCTGCTGCAAATGGCCTGTTTCCACTGGATAGGGAATTCCTGGAAAGCTCACAGTTTGTAAAGCTTGCCTGAGTATGGCCCAGAGCAATGGAAAACAGAACAAAGAAGAGAAGATCTAGTGGCATTTAAAGGAGGGATCCAAGAGGGCAAGTATAACCTAAGAGAAGAAGGAGGATGGAAGAAGACGCTGGGTAGGTTTGCTGTGCGTAGCAGCTGGGTGCTGTTCTCTGAGATTGCCCATCTCTGAGCCAGCAGCAGTCACCAGGCACCAGGTGCCTCCTGGTGACTCAGTGCAGCAGGGTGTGATAGCTTCCGAAGCCGACAGCCATACTGCTGTGGCACTCAGCCCTGGCTAGCAACATCAGCTTCTCTGTCGGACACACTGAGTCAGCCACAGCGTCACTAGGATGTGGAAAACACAACTGGACAAATGGTGTTGAAAATGAGAAGTCTGAATCCAGAAAAAAAAATAGAGAATAATTTTCCTCCTCATACCTCATGCTTCACTATGGCTGTATAGTGCTCACTAGAACTGTGAAGCAAACTACATTTATCTGCTGAGATGTGTATCTATCATATGTTTCAAAAGAGTGCACTGTCAGGCCCAGAGAAATTTCATGAGTTCCTGGAGACCTTTAAGCTCCGAGTTTCTCACCTCCAACATCTTCCACACTGTAATCTCAAATTCAAACTTCCTTTATTGTTGCATATGGGAAGATCACAGAACAGCTACTCTAGTGCAACTCTTTCTTTTCCAACATCCGTTTCCCGGTTGTCAACTTCTTTTCCTACACCACCTCTCATGTAGCTGTGCCTAGTCACTCCCTTTCCTTCCTCCTGCTCCGAGACCTGCCGCTCCACCACTGTAAAAATAGCTACTGTGAGAGTATCTTGCTAGAGAACTGAGATGGCTGTGGTTGCTTGAAATGTGGAAGGACTGTCCAAATGATTAATCTTGCTGCTCTCCCCTAGCCCTTTTCTTGTGTTGCTGCTTTTCCAAAAGCCTATTTCTTACTTCCAGACAGCTGGTTGTTGTGGCCATGCTCATGAAACTGTCCTGATGCACCATGGGAAAGAGCAAATGAGGCTTTAGGAAGTATATCTCAAACTCTTGAGGTCATCTGCTGACTTTTTCTTAAGTAGTCCAGGAATAGCTAAAAATACACTGAATATAACACACAGAGAGAAAATATTTCACCTAAAGCAAATGGAATAAGCAGTAAAAATAAAAGCAAAGAGACTGAGTCCAAACCATTGCTCATCAGTAAAAACCTTATTCTGACATATGGTTGTGTTTATCATTTTGTGTGATACTTAATTACAACAGCAAAGAACACAATTTAAAAAAAAAACCAACAAAACAAAACACTGGATCTTAAGATGGAGCAAAAATCAAGGCATGTGAACACATGTGTCCATTAACTGCACGGGAAGCACAGTTACTTCTGCCTGATCATAACTTTTGTAATCCAGTCTCAAGACTATTCTTCAGATGACCATTCATACATACTACAGTTTGAAAGAGTATTTATTTTCCCTATTAAATCTTTATAGGAAAAATTTATTCGGAGAAGGCAAATAAAGCACATTAGCATTTCTGATGAGAAAATACATGCCAATCAGTGTACAATACTGGGAAAGACTGAAATTATTAAAGTTCAGAAAGACTCCATTTTCTTTATCCAAAATGTTCAGTTGCTCTGCATTGTTACATTCGACAGATTGAATGGGCTGCTACTGCTCCCTCTTTTCTTTTCTTTTTGGTGTAGTTTTGAAAAGCTGTTTGCAAATTTATGTTGGGATGATAATCTCCAGCAAATACTAAACTGATTTAAAGAACAAGCTCCTGAACATTCACAAGGACCTGTAGGCATGCTGGAAATACCTGGAAAATAGTACAATCTTTCAATTGTGCTCAGCTGAATGGTCAATTGCTGAAGGTTTACTCCAGATAAGTTGCTACCCTGGAGTCTCACAAAAGTCTGTAGAAACCTATTTAATGTTATATTTATTATGTCTGGCACCCCTTTGGGCACCATCAAATTACAGCTTTTTAATAATTAAAAAATATATGGATGCATTCTAGTCGTATGAAGATGAAGACTCCATGTAATGAGATAATCTACCTGTGATCTGCTGCCAGCTTGACTGAGACATAGTTCAAGGTAAAATGTGTTTAGAGATCTGAAGTAGTAGATTACTAGCAAAGAAAACATTCCTGTTTCCTTATCTTAGTGAGACTGGCTTCCTGCTAGTTGTGGATCCTCCTCCTGCGTGAAGTACTAAAATACCCTTGTTCAGCACTTTTTATTTCATCTTGGAGTGATAATGGAGGTTATGTATAATCTTTGTGGCTGTTGAGATTCCCTTTTTGGCTCTCATAGTGGGTAGTACTGGAGTTCACGTAAGAGATGACTCCATAACACACTAATTATATAGGCTTTTCAAAGCACTTTGAAGATGAAAATTGCTGTATCAGTGCAACTCCAGGTATTATTATTTATATAGCATGCATAATCATTAGTTGAAGCCTAGCTTTAAGTCCCTTTGGGACTAAGGTGGGAGGAAGATTTGGACAAATTCCATGTCTTTGCACTTTCACTGCATCTGGTTTAGGTAGATAGCTAGCATCCTCAGTTGCTCTGCTGTCTTCCTTAATTATAAAATACTATGAAAAAGAAAGTGATTGAAGCAAATGTGGACTCCTATGAGATGAGATATAAAATAACTTTCTAAGCTGTCAGCCAGAATCCAGTTATAGTCATTAACACCTGTGAGATTCATTCTGAATTAAATTAAAAGTATGAATCTTTCTGAATGAATTAAATAGAAGAAACACCAGCTTGTTAATTAATAGATATTTAATGGAGCAGAACACTCAATATTTGAGTGCTTCTTACCATGTGATGCAGGGAAAAAAAATAATCACCACAGAAAGCTTTTTCATACAAAACATTGTTGCTTAAGTGATAAGCAAAAAAGAAGGGGGTGGTGGGAGAGGACAGCCGCATGGGAAGAGTGGAGGAGAAAATGAAGTAGATTAACAGGTTATTACAACTCCCAGATGAAGCACCAGAGAGGATGAAAGAGGGATGAATTTCTACAGCTATCAGTGGCATCCATGCACACCTTTTTGGCTAGGCTTTTCAGGATGAGAAATGGTGATTGACTAGTTTGCCTTGATTCTACAGGAAATCTTATGGAAAACAATCCAGACCCACTTTTGCTACTTACACACCCATTGATAGCACTAACTGCACATCCACCCTACCACCAAGGGACTGAGTCAATAGTCAGTCCAAAGTCCACAGAGCTGGGAGGTATCAACAACCAAAATGGAGGCAGATGAAATTCCTCAGAGAATGTTCTAGACTTCAGCAAGTTACAACAGGCCCATGGATTCACGGTTGGATCCTTTGTGTGCTCCTGAAAAAAATGACACCTTCTTTTATGCAAAGAAGGTACTAAGTAAAGCTCAGAGCAGGGTTTTCATCTCATGCCACTCAACAGAAACTCCTTGTCTTTAACAGAAGAACACCAGGTCAGACTAGGTACGATTCTTGCCTGAGTAATAGTTTTTCACCTCCACACACAAAACCCTGGTGACAATCTTACAGTTGTCTATATATTCAGCCTTCAAACAGCTATGATGAGTCTCCTGGATATATGACAGAGTACTCACAGTGAAACACTTTGAAGTAATGTTGCATAGATAATTTTGAATATTCCCTTTTGAATAGGGAAATTCAAAATGTAAGCAGAGCCTGTGTTTTGAAGAGACTTCCCGGTGGAGGATGTCCTATTATATGTAAATACCACTGAGAATAGCATGCAAATATGGTCATTAGTGAAGGTTTGAACTTTTCCAGAACAACTTGAATTTTGAGCCAAGCTACTTCAACCTTCAAAGGCAGCAAACTCTGTGACTCAGCAGAAGCTGAGACTGAAAAATCCTGTTTCAGCAAGGACCGGTGGTTTTAAGATGCTAAAGTATCCAGAGGCTTTTCTAATCCCTTAAGCTATTTTCCATGCTGTTTTCCTATTCAGTTAGTTGCAGATGTGTAAAAGAGAACTACTGCATATTCCATGATCGCACTGTTTTGCTATCAATTGTCATTGTATTCCCTTACATATTTGGGGCTGTTTATGGTTTCCCCTCCAGAGCTTATATTATACATCGAAAAAGAAGGAGAAAGAGGGGGGCGCAAAGACTTCTACCCAAACTAAGTTTACAAAAGAGCTGATGAGAACAGAGGCACATTCAGCAGCATGGAAAATTGCTCGGGTGACTGGGACATGAAAAACTTTCTAGCAAAGTTGAGGAGAGGCAAAATGAAGATTTCACTCCTCAGCTGCTCAACCCAGCAGAGTTAGATGCATGTTATAGAGTATCCTACAGTCCCTTATGTAGTCCTGTGTAAATTTGATATGGACGTCACATAAACGTATTTCATGAAATATACAGAATTCACGTGTTTGTAAAAAAAAGCAAACCTTCAGATTACTTTTCATAAATTTGCCTCTACACTGAGTTATGGTAAAAAGAAAGTTGTGTGGAAATAGTATGATTATACATATTCAAGTGGTCAGCATTCAGGACTTAGTAGCTTATACCCATCAGCTTTCCCTTTGCAGTTTAGCAATGGAAATTAGATATCATAATATGTCTTTTTGGATCCAATCTGTTTATGTCTGAAACTGAGAGGAACTTTTACATTGATTTAAATGACTGAAACCCTGGAACTCATGTGAGCATTTTCTGTCAGTTCTAATGGGAAATATACAACTGTGGTCTAGACCTGTTTCAAGGAGCAATTTAAATGTCTGAACATTTTCCTTTTTATGCTGGTCTAAGCTCACATGTCTCATTTTGTTATGTACATTTCCTCAACATAGTAGCAGAGAACCTGTCTTTTTAAGTGATAGGAGAGTCTGCAGTCACCAGAAAGTCATTCCTTTTGACCAGTTGACTCCCTTGATTATTTCTAACCCAGTACAGCCTGTCCTAGGCCCTCTGTCTCTAGCAGCTAGCACTAGGCTTCTTTAGCACTTAAAAGGAGTTAACACAAAATGATCCCTGTAAAAACATGTCTGTCTTTGCTCAAGGTGTTTGCATTGAAAATTCTGGCAAGCTAGTAAGTCGGTTGCAGCATTTTGGCTACCATGAGAAGAGAGTGAGGGCAGCCATTTTGGAGACGGTTGTTTTTGCCAGATTATTAAGCAGCTGTACCTATTTAAATTAAATTTCTAGACGCAGGACCCATAGATAATACTTACCATGTATACATGCACAGTGTCTATATTGCTTCACAGGATCTCCTGGTAGAGCTGGACATTAGGAAGTATTTAAGTTTAAGTTAAGACAAGCATTCTTTTTTGTGTCTATCAAAATACCTTTTAAATAAGTACAGGAACCAATAAGCTCTTCCTGTTTCAGTCTAGTGATCTGCTAGCATCGTGTAATTTACATCTGACACACTTTCCAGGACTGACAGAGTCTGAGTGTCAATATGGCCTTGGGCACAGTCAAAAACATATGGTTTAAGCCAGGGAAAGGCAGTCATCTCTTTGCAGAGCTGATCTTATAGCCCCATATTTCTGGAACCATTATTTTAGAATAAATTAGAATAAAAATGGAGGACCCTCAAATAGTTTCAAGTGACTGAGCCAGAGAATATGCCTAGGTAGTGATTTCTTAGACATGACTTATTCTTCTGACCTTATTGTCTATGTTGGGGGTAAAAAGTATTGTAGGAGTAAGGTTAGAGTAGTGTCAACAGCTCTGTACAATCCAAGGATTGCTTTTTTGACAGAGAAATCCTCAAGAGCCTTGCACCCCACCTCAGTCATTAGACTCCTCTGGCAAATCTAACTGCAAGTCGCTGGAGTGAACGGCATGAGAAAGAAAGGAAGACATCAAGAGAGTATGGTGGATCTGACCATCTGTATAATACACTACATTAGAAAAAAATATTGTATATCGGGGATATTTCATGAGCTCAGTATAAGACTCGGTCTTGACAGGTTTGGATTAGCAGTAAATAGAGAGAAAAAGTTCTGTGGGGAGAAGGTAAATCCTACTTTCTGCCCTACTTTATTTAAATTCTGGAAAAAGAAGCAGTAGTAATCATGGAGGGATTACAAGGAAAATTAAAAGTAGTCCTCACCCAGTGGGGTAGAAACATCCACCACACAAACTGGAGGAGACCTGGAGATTTTGGCTTGACATACCCAACACTCCACATTAACCAGTGAAAGTAATTTCAGATCTGGATCAACCCCCAGGTCCAAGTTGCAAAGCTCTCCCCCTTACATATTTTTTTTCTTTTCTTGAATCAATAACAAGCTGCAGAGAAATTCTGAGGGAAACATCAGCCTGGTAGTAATGCACAGTCGAGCTGGTGATGTGTAGCTCTGCAGGCAGTCACGGTTCTGGAACAGTGAGACCAGTACATCACTTAAAAGTGACCTATCTCAAGGGGTGTGACAGGTACACTCACAAAGTTTGTTCCGGTTCTCAAACTATTACTGTAGTTTCCACCTTAAATATGGAAATTTCTTTTCTAAATTAGGAAATAACCTTCAGTGTGAGCTCACTGTATTTAAAACATCTTGAAATTACATGATCTGCATGTAGACATTAGTCTGTCTGTAATGTGCCCTTCTAACTTTACTCTTAACAAACATTTCAAATTACTGGAGCAGGTGGGAACCTTAGGATTATTTTGCCTTTTTCAAAATACTTCCACACAATACATCAAAACAAATTTTAAATACTTAACAAGTTTTGAATTTGGGTTTTCTTGCTGGTTTTTTTTTTTTTGTAACGCTGCTCTTGTATTAATTACCTTCAGAGATGTGTATTTTTACATCTTTTCCAGTTTGATTTCAATATCTAACACATCTTTCTATGAAGGTAGCACTAGCATTGTATCACAAGCTATTTTTTGTCAGCTGCAGAGCTGCCCTGGGAGAAAGTGTATAAAGAATTGGATGAATAGCATACAAAATTATGTCACTGTGATGATTTTGAATGTGTATTACATACAGTCCACAGAAATAAATCTAGGTGGGAGAAAGGTCACATGGAATGTCTTTACTCTACACAAACACACACATGTTACCACCAAAAAATCACTTGAAGAGTTGGCACTGAAGCACTAATTTATGTAAGTTGTCCAAGATGCCCCAAGTAACTGAGTCCTTAACTTGGGACATACCTGACAATCAGCCTGTCTAGGAGACACTAGATTTTATCTCAGGGTGAGCCATTGTCTGGATGTTTCTGTATCCACCTTTCCAAGGGCATGATCCTCACAAAATGCTTGGAATGCCCTTCCCTTCGTATAAAAGAACTAGGACAAGCTAGTTAAATATGACTCATTGTTATTATTTAAGGAATACTTCAAGAAGCCATTCCTTGTGCTGGTTCTTGCGTAGTATCTCTCAGAGCTGTAAATCCACTACCCCTGTCCTGGTGATTTTTCACCTTCTTTACAAATCGGTGGAGGAAAAACTTGGACTTAAATTGACAAGCAAATTTAAAAGTAGAAAGTTGTATGATAACTGCATGACAATTATATTTTGATTTTTCAAACTAAAAAAAGGAGCTGAATGACCTTTGCTTTAGAGTCCAATGCTGAAAAGTGAAGCACTGTACATCTGCCTTAGTGATAGGGACCTAAATGGTGAAGCAGTAGACAGTATGCAAAATTACAACATTATCAAAATCAGTACCTTTCTCCCATTGACTCTGAAGGAATGAGGATTTGATTACAGAAATTGAAACTGACTGTCAGTGAAGTAAACTGACTACCTGGGGAAATACATACTAGAGGCAATGATTTCATAATGTTGAATGTAGGCCATATATAAAAATTGTTTGTAAAATTATGTGATAATATCGTTCCATTATCTTTTTTTGTAATAGTTTGCAAGTAGGTATATATTTTCTGAGGTTCATGGGAAGATTTGAATTACAGAAGTTCATGCTAAGTATGACTTTGTTCCAGAAGTGGCACAAACTGTGCTTGTTTTTCCAGTGTTGTGAGGGTATCTGAATCTGGTCCTGTGAAATTTTAGTTCAAAGTAAATCCAGATGGGTTAAATCAAGAATACTGATGAAATGCAGAGTGACTGGGGAAAAATGAAGAGGGAAGAAAGGAGTTTGGATTGTAAGACTGAATCAAAGGATATATGGACATATAAAGCAGTAAAAGACAATTAGAAAATACATTTATACTAAATTAAAACTTTATTGACTAATGTTCTCCAGACAACATGATCCGATGGACTATGGTTGCATACATGCAATGAAGTTGAACACAACAGTAGTTTAACATGGAATGTCAAACAAATTAATATAATGTATTAAATGAAACAATTTATCTGTGTTGCTGCAAAATGAAATCAAGCTATGTATTTCCTTGGTCAATCTGTGTTCAGCAAAGAGGCTATGCATTTGAAGAAACTGGTAGATTTCTTTTGCATATATTTCAAATAAATTAGCTAGAATTGTACTCTTTAAAAATCCTTTCAACTTCACTTGCATTTCAAACAAAATCTGACTGTAAACACTAAAGTTGCTAGAGCCATCTAGAAAGTCTTAACTGTCAAAACTGGGAGTGGACATTACAGTTTAGTAAATGTGAATATTTAGAACAAGAAAAATACCAGTTACTGCAAAAGTCATGTAGGCATTTTATTATTAATCCAGCACAAAGCATTTCTTCTAAGTTTCTCACATAAAAGACTAAAGCTTGCTTACAGTACTACATCTTCTATCATTCAAGCATCATTATTACCTATCAGGGAGATTTGCTAGATGACCTAATGGGTCTTTTCCACCCCTAACTTCTACAAAAGAAAATCATTCATGCCAGCAAGAACATGGTTCGCTACATCCTGGGCTTGATCCTGTAGCCTTCATTCAGGCAAAACTCCCAATGACTTAAAAGAGAGATTTTTCCCAGAGCAAGACATCCAGGATTAGGCCCTTTTTATTTTTTATTTTTAAAAAAGCATCCACTTAGGATACATGGAAATATTCTATAGAATTAAAAAAATATAATGACATGTGCTTCACTTGCATTGAAGGAATTAGAGAATGTAAACACCATAGTGGCCCACGTCTTCACAATATTCATGAAAAAGTGTCAACTGCAAGTAATCTGTGTGCATTTATTTCTCTACATATACTTCTAAGGGTGTTCTGTGTATACCTTTACCTGCACATCCACACATATATGTACACCCTTAATATACATAAAGGTGCAATAGAATTCACTAAAAGCAGTTGCTTGCCTGTCTTAATGCTTAAATCTGCAAGTGGCAGCCAACTGGGTTTTATATGACGCTAATTAGACCATACGTGAGCAGCTGGACACGAATATTGCTGTGAGCGAGAGTGTGGTTGCTGGTTCAACGAGTGTGGAGCCATCCCACTTATGCACATCACAAAATCTACCTGTGTGAAGGACTGGAAAAGCAGGTGACCAAAGTTATTTCTTGGTGGGCCATGTCTGAAATCTGAGTTGAATGATTCAAAGGCTGTAGGTTGTCCTAACAGGAGCCTTTCGACAACCTGGAGGACCACATAGGAAAGTTTACCTTCAAAGTGCACTTTCTAAGAATGGAATGTTCTTCACAGGGAAATGATCAGAGGCAATCCTGGACTTTTTTGCTTGTTGAATAGGAAAAATGTTTTCATCTTCAGGCAGCACTTCACCCTGACAAATGTGAGTTCAGTTATTATTGGGTTTTAGTATTACAGAAGATTCTTTAGAAACAAACACAATAGTACACACATACACATACACTCAGATATTTACAGCCTTTCTAGAAAAACAACCCCCTACCTTAGTACTGATTACCTATCTTTTTTTCCATTTTTTTTCTTTTTTTTAGTATTTAAATTCTTTAAACCAGCTACTTTAAATACCAATGTGTACTGTACCACCCCACACCAACCCCACAGCCCCCCCCAAAAAACAGCAAGTATTTTAAAAGTTTGTTCACTCATTTGTTTGTTTTTATGATTGTTAAAATCTCCTGCTTGAGACTGTTAAGTACCACCTCCACTGGAACAAGATCAGCACTGACGGCATCTTCCAATGCACGTCGTTTCATAGTAGAGCAAGTACTGCAGATAGAAGCTTAGATCTCCAGGTCGTCAGGTCGAGGCCTGCTGCTGGCTCGGCTGCTGGCTCTGCTGGGAGGCCTCTGGTCCACAATGGTGAGGGGCTGCAACTCGTGTCCCGACGCCAGTTTTTTAGTGTTCTGGTGCTCATCGGAGAAGTCGAAGGGCTGGGCGTGCGAGTTGGAGATGGTGCTGCCAGCCTGTCCCATCCTGTTCTGCTCTGCGCTGTAATTGGCCCAGTTTTGCTCGCTGGCTTGCTTATTGTAGTTACGACAGGAGGAATTGTTCCTGTCTCCGGTAACAAGCTTGTACCCTGGGGGAGACATGGGAGACAAGGGGGCGGTTGGTGAGGAGCAGCCATTGTAATAAGCATATTTGGGGGAGCCACAGTCCTTGGAAGGGCTCATGGCACCACTGTGGGAGTAGGGGTCGGTTTTCCCTTTCACACGATCCTTGACACCCTTGAAGAACACGTAGAAAAGCTCAATGATGTTCAAGGCAAGAGACACCAAGGACACAACCAGCATGAATAGGATGAAGATGGTTTTCTCAGTTGGACGGGAAAGGAAACAGTCCACTCTATGCGGGCATGGCTCTCGCTCACAAGTGTAGATGGCATTCAGGCTAAACCCATAAATGTACCATTGTATCAGCAAGAAAGCCACTTCAAAGACAGATTTAAACAGGATGCTGATGATGTAAGTACGGAGCAGTCCCCCACGCATTTTCACTTTGCCATGCTCTTCAATCCCATACTTGAATTTCTTAATTTCTATTTGCTTGAGGTGCATATCCACATTCACACCATCATTTTGGACCACCTTGAGCTCTTCTTCTCTTTTGTTCAGCTTCTCTTCTTTCCTCATTACATAGAACACATGTGCCAGGTACAAAAGGGTAGGTACAGACACAAATATGATCTGCAGAACCCAGAAGCGCACATGGGAGATGGGAAAGGACTTGTCATAGCAGACGTTCTCACAACCAGGTTGTTGAGTGTTGCACCGGAAAGCAGACTGTTCATCTCCCCAAGCAGATTCAACTGCTGTCCCCAGTAGCAAGATTCGGAAAATAAAGAGGACAGACAGCCACACTTTCCCTCCTGCAGTAGAATAGGCTTGAACCTTGTCAAGAAGTTTTCCTAAGGCACTCCAATCACCCATCTTCACAGGATGCTGGCTAAAGAAAGACACAAAGGAAAAACAAAAAGTGATGGTTAAGACAGAGCTTTAATACCTTTGATATACTGAGTCAGTTCAATGCTAATAAACCAGTGACATCAGCTTTGCTTTTGCTTTACAAAATCTGAAGAGAAACCAGAGTTTTAGTTAGTCTGCAGGTGGAGTGGGAAGTCAGGGAAACTGAAAAGAGAAATCAACACATAACATCTCAGAGCACAATGAAAGAAATGTTTTCTACTTTCACTCCAGTTTTTAAAAAGTCCATGACAACCCCCAGTTGCCAGCGTGGTCAGCCCAGCTTCCTTGCTGACAGCATCAGTTCAGTGATCTACACCTGCCCCAGGTAGAAAACAGCTGTGACACAGTGCTGACACAGGGTGTGGGAGTACATAGTGGCACTGCCTTAATATGCTAGGAATACGTGAAGCAATTTTTCAGTGTGGATCATTCACACTAATTTTTATGTTCACTTTCTAAGGGAATAAGAAAGCAAACTATAGTATAACCTAAATACAAAAGGTTATACTAAGCTAATGTTGGGGTTGGATACCTAAAACTTTGTATTTGCAAAACGCATGCTATTTTTCCTACAGCAAAATTAAACGGAGCTCTTGTCTATCGCTACATTGTGTGTAATGCATTTAAAAGTATAGTTGCTAATGATGCCAAGTTTATACTATCCTCAACTTCAGAAAAAAATTGCTATCTAAATAAAGTTTATACATTAGCATTTCCAGTGCAAAAATCAAGGTTAGTGCTCTTTACCTATAGTTTATGAAGGAATAAATATATGAAGTACAGCTAAGCTCATGTTACCATATTGGAGGAACTGGTTTCCTGTTTATCTGTGGCTCACTTAAGTTTCAGCTTTGTATTTGCATCTTTTGTATTTCAATTCCTTCACTTTGTTTTGAAAGGAAAAAAGATTTAGCAAGAAAAGAAGGTAAATGAGCTCTTTCTGTTTTTAAAGCAACTCCTGGCGTGCAGTTTGCATTCCAACTGTTGCACACTGCAAGTTTAAATTGTCTCTCTCCACTTGAGTTTTAAAGTGCCCATTTCTGGGACACGGGCAGCTTCTGGGGATATCTCAAAACACACAGGATGACATTCAAGAAATGAAATGGTTTACTTGATGGTTTAGATTCCTAGGAAAAATAAAGTTCACTATAGCATTTTTATCAGCTGGAGAATGGTAAAGTTATATGCATAAAACTTACATTTTAACTTGCCCCACATGAACAAGCATGTAAAATCAGGTACTTAAAAGGAAAAAGAATCATGAAGTTTCCCTTTTAAAAAAGACACTGCTAGGTATAGGTATTTGTTCCATCCATGCTGAGTAATGCCTTCCTGGTATTAATAGTTTTGATAACGTCCAAATTATTTCCTCCCCATCGCATCATGGATATATTCCCCAGTGAAGGTCATTTATAGAAAAACCACTTCTTGGACAATTCATAAAATGGGAAATTTTAGCGCTGAGGAGATTTTCTCTCAAGAAGCAGTGAGTCACTGGAAACACAAGATTCTAAGTCTGGCAAACACACTCATAACAATAGATGCCAAATAAAAACACACCGTTCCTGCCATCGGAAAGAGCCCGAGAGAGCAATGGGAGACAAGTGTTTAAAGTACTCGCTCCCATAGCTCCCAGGTGCCACTTATCTTTGAACCCCTGAAAAATATCCCAGGGCCGTTTCCTCAGTCTTGCTCTGCAGTTTACCCCCTGCTGCCTGCAGACCCTTCCTCACAGTCACTCCTTTTCTTTGCATGACTGAAGCCCCATCAAAGGGTCAGGACTGCTTCAGACTCTTACATCTGGGAGCCTCCGCTGGGAGAAGGACACGTCGTGTTTATCTCCGACACGTCCCTTCGTCCATCCCCGGCTTTAGTCCTTCCCAAGGAAAGGCTACTTTGTCTTTATGGGCTCGGGGTGGCAGAGAAGGCGTCGGGCACAGGAGCGTGGAGGTCTCTGGAAAGGCTGGAATGAAATGTGACCACGTTCCTCCTCAGGCTGGGATTGTTAAAACAGAGAACAGCCTGTAACTGTACAACACGTGAAGTTTGTTTTAAAAGCAAGCTATTCGCTCCATGTCCTAGAAGTGGAAGGGGACAGTAGGAGCCTTTTTCAAGTAACAGCTTCTTGATTTAATTAGGCAGCTTTCCGATGATTTGAAACTACTGCATTAACAGACTTTCCTCAGACTCAATGTATTTTTTTACTGTCTAAATGTTAGTTCAGATTGAAAGTTTGATTAAGAAAACAGAGGACGTGTTATTTCTAGGCAGTTATGTGTTGTTTGTTTTTTAATTACACTCTACTCTGGTCCATTAATGCAATGTGATTTACTTCAGTTTTGACCTACTTAATCCCACACCTGCAATATTTTGAGAATTTACTACCTATTTTTTAATTTGCTTCAGCATGCAAAATTGCTAAGTTTCATTTATGTCCTCTGGCAATATAAACTCCAGGAGGAAACATTCCATGCTTGAATTACTCATACATAGTTTTGAAAAGCGACTTTTTTTTAAAGAGATCAGTTACACACTAGCCTTTGCCAGTGATAAAAAACCCCACATCAATTCAAAACGTTGTACTGTTAATCAGATAACCTTGTGGTGGCACAAATATATTATTCCTTTGCTTCTATTGCTTTATGAAACACAGTAATTTGTTTTGTTGTGCAGAAAATTCATTCACCGGCTCTAACTTGTTTACTTTCAGGTCACTGAAAGACCATTTATTATTTACCGATTACTGTATCTGTTTACTAGGTATAAAAAGAGCTTTTGTATCAAACAGTTATTTAAGTATTCTAGCTTTGTAAATAGCTTGAAATGGATGGATGATAACTTTTAAAAATAGTTCTTCAGTAATCTGGACCTAAACTTCTTTTAACACTTCTTTTAAATGAGTCTACTGAATGACACAGGTTGATCCGATCTATTGGTACAATTTCAGTGCTTCAGGAATTTAAGGATATGGCTGATGATGAGTCTGTGTGTTTCATGAATTCTTATTGATTATTATTTTACAGGGTTATAACCTTTTTTTTTTGAGGCAGATGAATGCTCGCCTAGCGAACTCTTTAAAAGATGGATTTCTTCCAGGTCCTACTGTGTAAGGGTCAAGATAGGAAAAAAAGCCACGGAACAGCAGGAGATATGACAGCATTCATCTGCATGAGTTTTGGATGACCACATATATAAGAAATTTGATTTGTAAGCCACAATTAAGAAACTCTAGAACTATTTTTTATGGACGGCATTCATCATGTCATCTGGTTCATATTTTCCAGGAGGAATAGTGCAAACTCAGTGCTGTGCTAACATGCCCAGGTCTGACTACAGCGTTAGAAGGTCACATGCTTGTGGATGGAAGAGCAGTAAGGGTTAGTATGGGATCTAAAATGGGATTTTGCAGCTGAAGCAATTGGGAAACAGGCCAAAGTTTTGGTTTTCCTACCTTTCCTGTGCTTTTCTGTGTGCTCACACAGACATAAACAGCCAACAAAAGATTCTGGACCTTGAACGTCAATCAGCTTGAGTGGCTCCCAAAAGCAACCAGCATTACAGAGAAAGCAGCCAATATGTACAACTGATGGGATTTGGATGGCTTGGAATAGAGAAAGATAATTTTCTGAAATCTTACAAAAATCATCTGAAGCCTTCCAGACATTTCCCTGGAAAGGTTTAATTCACTTGTAGGTCTGCAGACGAACTTTAGTTCATTTCATCCACTGGACAAATATTATGTACTAAATGTTTGCACTAACTAGAATGTCAAGTGTCAAACTGTGTTGTCTTCATTGTCTGCTAGTATTGCTGGTGGTCAACTACTAGCGGACCTTTCCTTATATCCTTTTCCTCTCCTCTATTGCACCCTCTCCACCTAATTTAATTCTAAAGCATAATAGCAAAAGGACCCAAAGCAACCATAAGCACTTTCTTAGACATTTGCTAATTGTACAAGTCAGGCCTACCCTCTGTTACTGCTCAGATTCATCCCTCTCCTTACTCACTTGGAATTAAGAGAAGAAACACTGAATTCCCTGAGGGGACCTTGGACCCTCTGATTTTCCTTGTTGCGGATTTTGAAATGTACATGTGACTTAAACAACAGACCAGGTGCCTCCATGAGAGATGATAAATTCAGTGGGTAACATGGGGAGGAGACACCAGAGACCAGGGGAAGGACAGCAACTTATCTGATGAAACAGACACATTGCTCAATGTCATCTAACCTTCCTCATGCCCACAGGAATCCTTGGCCTAAACCAATGTTCATTTCAGAGACAAATAAAATTAATCTTTCAGGCTTGCATAATATGTAAGCTGAGATAACTTTACAGTTTGTGCTCCTGAGTGTATAAGCAGACAGATTTATGTTGCAAATCAAATCCCTCATGTCCTTCTCTCCCCTCTTCTGAACTCAGCCTGCTGTTCACCCCTCTCCCATTTGTATGCTTGTTAGGTATCATGGGTCAGTGCCAGTGTTTGGCTTTGAAGTTTCTGAAGGAAACACTTCAGTAAACATCCCAAAGACTAGAGGCTTAAATTCTGCAGCGCAGTGTGCTGTCCAGATGTTAAAAATGGCAGGATGAAAGCTTCACGCAAGTTCTCCAACTTGCTCCCAGTGCGCACACAGACATGCACACAGTCAAAATTCAAGCACAAGGTGTCCGTAGCCCATTTTTGCCACCATTACCAGGGGTTTTTGTCATAAATCTCACACACAAAATTCAAAAGGAACTCCTCAGACAAAATATGCCACTTCATGAGACTCGCTGGTTATCTCAAGGTAAAATGTGAGGACACGCATAAGCACACTATATTCTTGTTTAAGAGTAGAACGTGTTACTCGATAAGATAGACACTGTGCTTCGTCTGTCTTTCAGCTGAAGGTCCTTTTTCCTGCTTCCTCGTGTTGCTCTTTAACTACTGGCGAGCAGCAGGCAACCATCGCTGTGAGGAATCACTCCAAGTCTTGCAATGTAAAAAGCTTTTTAGTTCTCCAAGAGATGCTGCTTAAGCGTTTATTTCTCTGCATTTTGGTATTTAAGCCTTCAAGGTAAAATAAAGGGAATGTGTCATATTGGGATTATGACACATATTGTGGATATTCTTGCACATTTCCTCTTAGACAACTTTCATTTATATCCACCCAAGGCTTTCACAGACACTGCCAACGTGGTAAAGGCATATCATGATATCTCACATTCCTTCTCTAAAATCCCTCACCGAGGTTGCTAAAACAGAGTAACTATATACAAACCAGGTTAAAAATCCATAACCCACGTCTGGATTTTATCACATCTTTTTTTTAAAAGAAAAGGGGAAAACTTATCAGGAAGACCACGTGAAAGTCACCACTCTGGTAGCTGCAGCATTTAACAAAGCACCTAATTAAGAACCTTGCTCTGCACAAACTATTAGGCATCAATCAGGATTTCCATATGAAAGCAAAATGTGTTGGGCAGAAAGGGGGACGCACTCGGAAGAAGGTCTCCCCATTACTAACTTCTGATGTCATTTCGGTACAACAGAGGAGATCTAAGCACACCTCGGAGTTTTGTGCACTTTTTTTCCCTTCTTTTTTTTTCTTTCTTTTTTTTTCTTTTTTTTTTTTTTTTCTGTAAAAGAGCTCATTTAGTCACAGGCAAGAACACAGAGTAGCGAGTTCACCCAAACACTAGCAACAAGTCTGCAACTCAGCACTGCAGTCACAACTTCATCGCAGTTTTCCTCTCAGTGGAACAAGGTTAAAAGTTGTAGAAGTGTAATTATCCGTAGAAACGCATAGAAATATGACCAAAGAAAGCAAGGAATTCCTACAAGTTTGAGCTTAGCACTTTAAGAGAATTCCCGCTTTTAGAGATGTCTATTTTTAAACAAGTTCAACCATCAGCGCAGTAACACAAAATTCTTAGGGTGAAAAAAAAAAAAAGTGTTTCCAGAAAAAAGTGATAGACAAAAAGGTGAAAAAAGAAAACTTTCAACTTACCCTTGCTGATCAGCAGTGAAACTGGATCAGAGTACTTCTTTGGAGGGTTAAAGTAAAATGGAAGAGCACGTTCAGGCACTCAGACCTGTCTATTTAAACTTTAAAAGTCTACTGCTGTTTTGTATTTTTCATCCTTCCTTCCCCACTAATGAAAGAAAAGTGCTGATACCTCGTAAAAGTTTTTTTCTAACTTGGAACACTGGGAGAGCTTTTAACAAGTTTTTAAGCCTCTGACTGCAAGAGGAGGGGAGAAGGAGGGGTGGCAGCCCAGGAGGAGGGGCGCGCTGCAAATGGAGAGGAGGAAGGTGGGGGAGGAGGGAAAGAACTGAAGGCACAGCAAAAAACCAGCCCGCGGAAAAGGAGAGAGCGAAGGCGTGAAGGTCCACTCTTGCTGATGCAACAAAACCAATACAAGGGCAACCAGCAGACAACCCCCCCTCCTCCCCCCACAACACCCCCTGCCGTCATCACTGAGGGCACCTGGGTGGCACTTCATCCAGATCGGGGCTTGCCCGGGAGAGAGGAACAATTTAGCTGTCTGGGGTGCACCAGGAGCTTCACTACAGGGAAAGGGAAAAATGCATGAAAGGGATGAATGGGTAACCAGCGTCAGGCTCCTGGATGCCTGGGCTGGACCGCCTAGCTGCTGAACCCATTGCCTCCTTGCCACCACCTAGGAGAGGAAGCCGTCTCAAGCCCTCTCGACTTTCTGTTGTGAACAAAGCTTTGTTTACTTAGGACTATTTCCTTTACGTGCGCACATGAAAGTACGCACCAGGAGCAGAGTGTTTGTTTCTACAGGAGATATCCATCACACATTTTTTTGTTATTATTTGTGTGTCTCGTGTGTGTGTGTGTGTGTGTGTGTGTGTCCATCCCATGGGAGAAATGAAGAAATGATCTCACATTCCAGGAAACTCTTTCCAGGAAACTTCAGAAAATAAAGCACAGTACACAGAATCAGTCTTCAATAGTGAGAAGAAATGTTCCTGATATTTTTTGAGGGCGTTTCACAGAATAAAAGCATTGTCCAAAATTGATCTAGTCAATTAGAATAAAACTAGTTTGGCTTTGCTCCTGCCAAGTCCCTGGTTAAACACTCCTTGCAAAATACCTTCTCTGTAGAACAAAGGTTAATTTATTTCTCTGCCTGCATTAAGGTCCTCACACATGGAGTCCAAGCTGCATTAGGAATTGGTCCTGTACTTGTTCACGCCATGGGATATTAGCTCCTCTGTGGAACTGCTTAAGAGAGAGCTCTCAATGAAGTTTCACATTTTGCATTGTACCAGGCTCATTTGGGTTTCAATTCACGTTATTTTCATGGTCTGTTTCTGTGCTAAGTAGCATGGATGAGCATTTTTTTTGTCTTTAAAGGTATAAAGGAGGGGAAAAGTCCAGTAATGGCCATTGAGAGGTTCCTAAATACAGGTCCTCTTTACAGTTTCTTCTTGAAATAATGAATATTACACTCTACAACACAACCTGGATGTTACCACTGATTTTTCACAATCCTTACCTAGTTCTTTTCACCCAGAACTCTCCAGAGAAGAGAACTAAGTCAAGATCTTTGTAGAAAGACACTACAGAAAGGCAGGGAGTTTTGAAGCTGGGAAGGTCCTGGTTCTTGCTCGTGGAGCTGTTTGTAGCAGACCACACTGCCTCCTATTTGAGAAAAAGAGATAGTACACTTCAATCGTACACCTTCCATCCTCCTTCCTGTGGCTATGGACAGAGACGGCTGGTTTCCCTAGCTTGCCCCCTTTGCTTTGATACTGGCTGTTAGTTTAGACAGCTTTTTAAATTATTACAGTTGTCTAAGCCATATGGCAGAAAGAGTGTTGTTTTAAGATTATTTTTTCTCTTCACAGAAAGGAAGAAATGGAGCTTTGCGCTTAACAGGCTATGAGCCCTTCTTCTTCAGAATGAAAAAAATTGTAATATGCAAACCATAGTATTTCACTGCCTTCATGACTATGGTATAGACAGTGAGCAGGGTACACATAACACTCCTGACACTGCTCCATAAAATACTAGCTATTCTAGAGGCAAGTACAAAATGCCACCAAAATGGCTACATGTATGCCATGCTGAAACAATGAGGAGACTTGGATTGTCATATAAGTTGGTGCTAAAAAACCTTAGGAAAGAAGAGCTATGCTGGGAAAAGAGCCTTGAACCATAGCATGCTAGAATACAGTGCTAACATTCCCTGTCAAAGCTGGCAGGATCACAGAGTCCAGCTTACCCAATCTTGCATTTTTACATGTATCTTTCTGATAGGCTTTGAATTTTCCAAGCATTCTGTTTTTAAAACAAGGCCCGACTATTGTTAAATAAACAAACATTGTTTGTGAGGAGCCCAACACTCTTCAAATCCACTTTGCAAAACTAAAATACCTATGTTATTAAAAAGGGAAGGATAATTTTGCAGCAATAAGAGGCATCGCATTTGGCTACTGCATTATCCACATGAAAAGGGAAAGTATTTCAAGTCTCCAATGTGATACTGTGTAGAATTAGGAAGAATTAGTATTAGTTCCAATAAAAATGCCTTGGAAATGTCTTTTAGAGTTTGGACATAAGTGTTCGTGATCACGTTTTAGAGCTTGTTACCATAACACATTCAGCTTCAGATGTTGCAATGATCTACCATTTCACAAGGTTACCAGAAAGTCTCACACTCATTTGCATTGCAGTGAAAATAAGCTTTTCAGATTGAACAAATGTCTTTACACACAACCCCTCTTCAGTTGAAGCTGTGTTCCACAGGAAAGCACGGGGCGGGGGGCGATGTCAGACCTGAGATGTTTGCAAGTCTGTTCCTAATTATGCACTAAAAGATGGGTAAGAAGATCACAGTTAGATTTGAAGGCTTGTACTGTGGAACACAGATTCTTTTTGCACCACAGAACTCAAGATTTTGCAGCCCAGAGTTCTCTGACTCCTATATTGCCCTCCATTGACATTTTGCCTTTTGGAGCAAATGGCGCTACCTTTGTGAAGCAATCTTTTGGCGTGGCAGTGCTGGGACTGCAGAACCTGTTTCTCTTTGGTTTGGCAGCTACAAGACAGACAGTAAAGGCACGTTCGCACTGACACCCAGTGCTGGAGCCCAGGCTCTGTCAAGTGCATCTCCAGGACTGAACCACGAGGTGACTTCCACAGGATTTCTGTCCACTCTCTCCCAAATCCTTGGCTGAATCAGTGAAATAGTTCAGAGCTCATAGAACCTTTTCTACACAGACTTATCAAAAGCAACCACACATTGGATTATTTAGTATTTACAGCCTCAGACATGGATTCACAGTTAATACAGAGCTCAGTCCACTGTTTTCTTTCTATTTATTTCCTGAAGTGCAGAACTCTATACAGAAACTTTTCCCTCCAAATATTTTCTCAAAAATATTTTAGTAACCTGATTCACCAGGAAAGCCCTAGCGAATGTTTCACTTGGAAAGCTCTCCAGTCCTCTGGCCATTACAAAATTTCCCGTTGATACCAGTGGGGTTCATGGTTCATCCCAGCTAAGGATGTTTGTTATTTATGGAGTTCTTAAGACAAAGAGCATGTCTTCACTTGTTTTTGATTTGTTTGCAAAATTCACTTCCCAGTACTCCCATGCACAGTATTGTCCTCGTCCTGTGCAATCTGGGAGAGGAGTACATGGACTGAATAAACTGAGTATACAATAAACTGAGATGAATATACCCATGTAATACAGGTTTTCTTGGGTGCCTTTCAAGGCAGCTGTGCAGTCACCCACGTCCCTGGATGGCACGTAAGCTTCAGCACGTTTTCACCAATATCCCTTCTCACACATTTGGCTTTAAAGACAGACCTGTGAATAATGCGTGGCCCTGTTTCATGCCTTATTGAGGTAAAGCTTCTTAGAACGTACAAGGAACAATAATGCTGTATTTCTTGATTACCTAAGCACATAAATGTGCAGACTAATGATTTTTTTTTTTTTTTTTAAAGCAGCCAGTGGTTTTCGCTTGTTTAAGGGATTTACATCATGAGGAAACATAATACAGCTTAGAAGTTGCTGGCCGCAGCCCTTGCACATTCTGTCAGCCGGGGCAACTGGGCTGGAGCCCGCTGGAAGCTGCTGCACCCAGCACCAGCGGGTCAGCAAAACACCCTCTTTTCCCCTTGAGCTTCAAAGGGTCATTGCTTGCTCAGAGCAAAAGCAATTGTCATCCCTCAAGGTGGCAGCTGTTCCCACTTGGGTGGCACAGCACACAGCATATAAGAGAATATTTTCTGTTAATTGTAAGGATAGTAGCAGTAAAAAGTAAGCTCACCACAAGAGTGTCTCTTATTGAACGCGCTTGCCATTCCTTGTTGAAACTGGTCTCTCATATTCATTTGATACAGGGCTTATTAAATGTAGATATTCCTCCGGGGAAAAAGAGGCTTAGTCAGTTTCTGCTCTTACTGATCTGCCTGCAAAAGAAAACCCCTGCTACTTTATAAGACACCCTGCTGGAAACATATCAAGACTGAAGCACCTCGGATGAAAGGATGGAGGAGAACTCAGTGACAGATGCCACAGGATCTGAGCCCAGCCTAACACATGGTCACTATTCTCTGGAAATACTTTGCACTGCTGCACAGTCATCTATCTAGAATCTCAGAGTGTTCTATAAATATTAATGTAGAACAAGCTACGTTATATTAACTGCTTTTGCAGAGACGGGAAGTTTGTCATGGAGAATCTCAGTGGCTCTTCTGAGTCATAGACACAGTCATGGCACAACCTGGATTAGAAGTAAAATTTCTTAATGCCCAGCTCCATCCTTTAAGCCCAAAATTATTCTGTCCTGTTCTCTAGTTGTTTTTTGAAATATCAGCTAGCAGGGAAAACAGATGAATGAGTGTTTCATTTTAAAATTCATGAGGATCACAGAGAAGAAAAATACAGTGTTCAGAGTTTGGGGTGATTGTTTCCTTTCTATTCTTCGTGCCGGTGCCTGCCACTTCATACCACTAAGATCTCACTACAACTTCTTCATGGTGGTACTTAGCTTGCTTGCTTACTTTCCCATGCTACATTTAGAAATATGAATTAATTCCTAGCTTGCTGATCAACAGAAGGGAGAAGGGTAATACACAGAGGCTCAGATGCTCTTCAGCTTAGCCAAGGAACTTTAAACCTCATTTCAGACAGTTTATACTCCAGAAAAGTTGGTCTTAAAAGGATTTATCCCAACATTGTAACTGATTCCAATCAATATCTCATCTGAGCTAGCTGCCCCTCTAGAAAGACAATAGAAAACCATTCAAAGAAAGAATGAAGTATGAGTT
The DNA here is from genome assembly GCA_004320125.1 of Scolopax mira. NCBI lineage: Eukaryota > Metazoa > Chordata > Aves > Charadriiformes > Scolopacidae > Scolopax > Scolopax mira. The sequence goes on along the minus strand of BJBW01002931.1, from coordinate 58,719 downwards.
CACAGATACTTATGAATTTGGCTCCACCTTCTGTACACAGTGAAAATAAACATGAACTATATTGGAACTTGAGTGTCAGTTAAGCTTTTTGTTTATTTCACTTTCCATTTCACTTTCAGAAATCCTGGACTGAGATAGTCTTGCAGTATTTTATGTGTTTTTATTTTTCTTTATTGGTGGGGAGGATTTCCAGTCATTTGGTTCTGAAGAATGTGAGTTTTTTAAAACAAATAGGCCATTTCAGGTTTTCAAAATGTAGGGTCACATAGTGTGAAAGCAACATAGTCTTTCACAACACAGTCTTTAAATTTCTTCAGAAGGTCTTGCAATGACAGAATACATTAGCAAATAAATAAAACAAAATTTCAGAATATGTATCAACACCATCTGCTACTTAGTCTGATGGGTAATCCAATCAATCTGCACATATTAAGTACTACCCAGCAATGTAAATAAAGGCTATACAGCCAAACTCCAAAATAGAAATCTGCACAAATAAAAGAAAACCAGAGTAGGTAACTCCCCCAAATTTCTGCCCAGTTGAAGAAACTTTTGCATCTTTATTGATGAAAAATGTTTCATTTATTACCAAACAGAAAATCAGCTGTGCAATAATCATTGTGCTTTGAATGTTTAGAAAAAGTGAGTAATTTTGACATAAATTCTAATACTTTTTTATACAACAACAATTGACTTACTGTGTTAGTCTTTGAAATCTTGAAGAGATTGATGAGTTTTCCACATGTGGCTAAACTTAGAGACAGAAAATTTGGCTATTTTACCCATGTCAGAAGAGCAAAGGGGAAAAGCATGAACTGTCTTCCCTTCAAGAAATCTCGCCTTTTCTGTCGTGTCCTCAGAATATCCTCAGGTTTTATTTTATTTTGCTTTTTGATTGTCTCATTTAAATAATTTCAGGGTTTCATGCAGCATTTGAACAAATTTGGTAATGGGAGGCACAGAGCAGTAGCCACAGAGCAATATTTTTACATTTAGTTAGGCAATATCATTGGTTATAGTGAATTAAATTGAGCTGCTTCAATACTTAAATAAGCATTGAAGTCTAACCAAAAGTATTTTTTATCCAGAAGATCAAAATGAACGTTTTATTTATTTCAGCCTTCATATTGCTTAATATTTGGAAATAAGTCCCTTTTTTTTCTCCCACCTTTTACACAGAAACAGAACTAGAATTGATTATTTATAGGCTCTCATTTATTATTCCATATATTTGATTAAGATTTCTTAATCACATGATTACTTTAATTCAATTTTTTTATTAGTCACAAATTTAGAGAATGCTTGTAGGCATTCTTTTCCTGTAGCAATAATATTTTTTAGATTGACTAGTTTATTCATATGTGGCTGAATGACTCACCGCGCTGGTCTTCTCCCCACATGACTGTCACAGAAAGAGGATCAGCTGCCCCCTCGCTTTATGTTTTTTGGGCTGCAGACAAGACAAATTTAATGTCACCTAAAAGAATGGGCCTGAAATACCCTATGTCAAAAGATTTCTGAAAGACAGAGGCAGGGTGAGCGAGTTGTTCCTGGCTGAAAGGCAGAGGCACGCTCAGTGGGTTTCTTGATAGCATCACAGGGTGTTTGAGGACATGAACATTTCAAGGCTTCTCTCTCATTTTGCCTACACCACTCTGTTGCCATTTGCTGTAGAGCTGCATATATGTTGGCCAGAACCATTTGAGGAGTGTAACCACTCCTTTCTTTTGGCAGTGTGCAGGATTAACTCTTGCAGACATGAAAGGATCTGCAAAGAATTGAACATCAAGAAATTTTACATAAAAGCAAGTAAAAATTATTAATAGGGTTGACTGCTGGTAAAAACACAAATTGATTAAAAATATACTACTAATTAAGGGGTTCCCATAAGAACAGCTTTGGGAAAACTACTGGAAAATTAATCTACTGGAATTAGCTGCTTCTGTTAAAAGATTTCCCAGAAAGAGATCTCCAAGTATAATCCATGAGTCCTTTTCCCAGGCAGCAGAGAATATCAACTCCAGTAGTCTGCTTTGAATTTAAATGTATTTGCATTCATTTATTTAATTTCTCAGAAATGTTAAAATTAACTGAACTGGAAAAAAAAAAAAGTAGTCTAGTTACACAGTGTATCAGTAATTTAATGACAAGTACAAACGAGGCATAGAGAACATAAAAATCCCTGACTCCACAACTCAGGCTGGGAAGTGCTCATTAGCTATTGCTAGCACTTTTCAAAAAACATGAACAGTGTATAAGGGAAAACATCACGTAAGAGATAACAACATCACTCAGCTACTAAATGTTAATACAAACTATATCAAAAGCATGCTAAAAGCATACAAAATAAAATCAATTCAATAAAGTGAGTAAAAATACTTGTAATATATTGACCATTACACTACGGGTTAACCTTTATGCCAGCTTTAAATAATAAAACACAGAGGCTTTGCAACTTTCTGAGGCTGCATTCAAAAGAAACATCTTTCAACTCCTTGCCCTTAAAACTAACACTGGCATATTACCCATAAGCATAGTTCTTAAAAACTTAAAATCATAGAATTACGTAATCATTTAGATTGGAAAAGACCCTTAAGAACATAGAGTCCAACTGTAAACCTAACACTGCCAATTCCACCACTAAACCATGTCCCTAGGAATGACACCTGCATGTCTTTTAAATACCTCCAGGGATGGTGACTCAACCACTTCCCTGATAACACTCCACTTGATTACGATAAAAACCAAAATCTCAGATTATTCCATATTTACCGAACATTCTCAGCAGACAAGAATGTAAGAATTAATTCAATGTTCTCACAGTCAATCAAGGTTATATCTTGCAAATTGTTCTGTTTAAGTAACAGTTTGTAAACAAATCTAGCAAGCTGCTATCTCCTATGAAAAAGAAGCGCCCTTATGTGAGCAAGTGCATTTTAAGGGTGATATAGTGTAAGCATTGAGGATGGGAATGAATACAGAATTTAGGTCCTACTGCAGACATGTAGACCTGGAGCACACAAGTCCTATCCCAGCAGCCTTCCCCAGTGACTCCCAACCTCTGGAAAGGCGTGAACTTCTGCAAAGCTCAGGCAGCACCCGTCATGCTGGTCCAGAACCCAGAACCATGCCCAGAACCATCCCGTACTGGGCCCACCTCCCATCCCTGCTCTGGCCAGAAACCCTGAGAAGCCAGAGGCACCTCCGCCTCCCTCCCTACAGAGGCCCTGTTTGGCAACGTATTTTCTGGAGCGGCTCAGGACAGGTTGCCACATGGGGCTTCCCACACCACGCACTTCTTCCCAGCGGAGGCTGGGACTCTGCTCCTGCCGCCGCTCAGGTTTTTTGCTAATTATTTAGTGATCAGAACACTTGCCCCCAAAGTGGCAAACTTGCTTGCAAGCCCTGCTGAGACTGTAAGCTTCAAAAAGGTATCTTTAGCTTTCCAAGCCACTGCTTTAATTAATGGGACAGAGGACAACTGAAGGAAAACGGGTGCAACTTTTATTCCTGTAGAGAAAACTGTGTTATTTTGCAAAAATAAGTGAAAACTTTGTTAACCTGAAAAAAAAAATCATTAAAAAAATAAAAGTGAAAATATTTACAGAATACTAACAGAATTCTGTTTGAACCAGAGCTTGAGCCCTATACTGTGTAGTTAAACTTCCCGATTTTATTTTGGTTTTCTTTGAGCGTGCCCAGAAATTCCAGGAGGGGAATGACATCTCCCCAGGGGGAACCTGAGCTCCCTCCTTCATGCAGAGAATGACAAGCCAAAGAAACTGTGTCTAATGACTGAGAGATGGTATTTTATTGCTGCTACTAGCAGTTTAATGCCACACAGAGAAACAATTCCCCTGGAAGAAACAAGATTCTGACTTCTCTTCAGGCCACCAAGTACTCAAACCACTAAGGCAGAAAGTGAGGTTTTCACTGTGCAAGTGTCCTTTTTCCCCACTGTTTTCATTAAGCCTCAATTTCAGTGCAGAAGCTCACACTTTCAGGAAGTAAAGATGTTATATATTTATATGTGTGCGTCTATATAGACTTTGACACATATTTATATATCGTTGAGATATATATATACACACAAACACATATTGATGCTCTATGTCAGGAATTAATTGTGTCATCAGTACAACATTCACATCCCAACAATTTGCCAAAGTAGTTTTATTATCCCGTGAAAATATTGATCTTTTTCAATTTTGTATTTTTGGAACACATTAAAAAAAAAGAGAAAGAGGTGTGAAACAGTAAGTTTGGAAGAGAAAAGCTGACACAGTACATGCACATTTTCCAAGCTGTAAGCAAGAACTTGTAAGCAAGAACTGTATCTCTTAGCATACTGAATTATCAGAATTTATTGTCTCCAGTCAATTAAAAATAAAAATATTACATTAATAATATTTTTTAAAATGAAATTTGAGGAAATTTGAATGATTAGTGTAGTATATTTTCTTTTTTCTTTTTTTTTTTTTTAACATTCCACTAACTGCAAGATACATGGTAGAAGTCTGAAGTCTTTTACAACACACTATGTGAGAAATCTTTTTACACTTTTGGAAACTTTGAATTCAGAACACTGATAACTCGCTTTTCTCAACATTTTTTTCAAAAATACTCTTAAAGACAGGGCAAGTAGTTGTAACAGGGTGTGGTAGAATGTATTTCTTCCTGACATTTTCAGGTGGGCATAGCACAAGCTGATAGAATCTACACGAGCCAAAGAAGTCCTTTTGCCACCCATTGAACACTAGTTCACTAGTTCCTAGTTCACTAGGAAATCGTGAGTGATTACTACATTTCAGATGAATTTCTTTAGTCACTGTTTATACTCCTCTGGGTAAATTCCTCTCCTGAAACCTGGAAAGCAGTCACAGGCATGAAGCCAGTTAAGCTGATAAGTGTAGAAGAAACTGCTGAAAATGTTTAATGATAAAGGAAGATCATGCTGATTAGCCAAATGAGCCAGAAAATGAGGGCTAATCATAGGTACAGGAAAGGGAAACATATACTATAAACTGCTAGTAAAATGCTAAAACCAAAGTAAAATCTCTTTGGATTACTTCATGAAGCTGCTATGTAAAGCACAGCTCATTTTACGAATTCATGTAGAGTCAAGTGATATCGACACACCTGCACAATTTTTTCTCTTTCCATGGCACATAAATAGATCTTTGTTACTTATCCAACTTTTGTTCCCTGCCTTCAATACCATTTGATTTCAAGTAGAAATTCCGCATCAAGAACAAATAGGGCCTCTACCAGCCTTTGAAATGGAAATGTAGAAGTCTCGGTGTGAAATTGTAAAAGTCCTTGATATGCAATCTGCTTGACCTGCAGACTATGTCTGAAAAGTGCTGGCCTATGTGTTGGAGGCCCTGGTGTTATATACCATCATAAAACAGCTCACTTCTACCACTGGTCTCTGCTGTAACAACACACCATGAGTTTTTTTAAAAAGTGTTTTGCTCTGATGGTGGATACCTGTAGATTTAACGTCCAACAGGCAACTGGGAATTGAGTATATATTGCATATAGGTATTCTGAATATTCATGAAACCTAGGGAAACACATTTAAGGCAATACTATACACTTAAGTATGTGTGAAACTTCTTCTGGCTCCCTTGCAAACTCACCAGTGCAGGACTGGTAGGCAGAAGCCTTACTCTATAATTTGACCTGAGGAAGGTTTAAATATAGCATCATTGCCTGACTTATTTTTTGAAGATACTAAAAAAAATTCAGGAAAGGAGGATAACAATGAGCTTTTTGGACCAAATTTGCAAAAGGATCCTAACACTGCAGTGCTACTCAAATATGGCCACATCGATGATCACCACAAAAAAAACCCAAACCCTATTCAAATTCCTATTCTAGCTTAGAAAGATGCTTTCCTTACACAGACTCCACAGACTGAGGCACCAAACAGCTTCATGCTCTCAAGAACAGCATGCTCCTACACAGTCACAGCAGGAAGCAATTAAGGGACTTCTCTGAAAATTAGGTGCCTCCAGACATGGCAATTGCTGACTTGGAGCTTCCAGACTATTACAGCAGTACAGAAAGACCTAAAACATAATTCAGCAGCAGAAGCATTGCATGTCTTTAAGCCAAAATCTTTATCTTAATTCTAAATGCTATACTGAAATGTAATCTTTCTTTATGTCACTGTTAATTACCGGTTTTACTACAAGCTCACATTTCTATGCGGCTCTGCAAACCAAGGTTTCAGATACATATTAGACACAATTTGCAAATTGTGCCAAGAAGAGTAACTGCTACTGGGCAAAATGCCTGATGGGTTGTTTAACAGAGCAGTCCTAACCAGGTTTTGAAGTTTTGGTGGCTAGGATAAAGTGTCATCTGCAAACACAGCAAATTAATGTGTAAGACACTGAAGGAATCTCCATATTGTCCTTATTCAGACTTGCATTACATCTAACTACAGAAGAAGCTCTGTACTCAGGAAAACATATATAAAAGCACAATAAAATGTTTAAAAAAGATTGATCCTTTTCATTTTAAAAAAAGTTCTATTGGTGGCTATATTATTATTTTAAATAATGTAAAGATTACCAAAACCAATTTGTGTTTTATTCGAGACTAAGGTTTAACAAGAAAAGCTTGGATAGAAGCAGAGATTTGGACAGCTGGAGGGGGACCCGGGGTCATGCAGCAGGTCCCACGTTTCAGCCAGGTCCCACTAGGGGGGGGTGTGAGATAAAGGAGACCCCCGGTCCCCGCAGCGGCGGTGGCTGCACTGCTGCCGGAGGCTCGCTGAGCCCCGGGGGAAAGGGGCTCCGGTTTGGTGGGGGCGAAGGAAAGCTGGGGGCTGAGGAAGGGTGCAGGAAGGGTGCACCACCGGTGCATGCCGGCGGTGGGGCACCAGGTGCGGCAGTGACACCGAATCCCCCATATGGGAACCCGCCTCCTACTGGAAAGGCACCCCATGGCCCCGCTTTTTCAGTGATACCCCCATCAGTCTATACATACATTCATGTACACTAACACAAATACAATCGAACACTTTTAATAATATCTATTAAAAACACTATACATTCTTGTGGTTCTACTCCCGGCCCCCAAAAGAATAAAAGTCCATGATTGCAAGAATTAACTCCAAGTGTTAAAAAATGTCACTTGGACATCAAGAGTTTTGGTTTGTTATGGCCATTCTTCTCTTATTTCAGGGATGAATATCTGAGAATTTGAAGCTAGTGAGTTTGGAAGGGCTTCCACCTGAGACAGTAACGATTCTTGAAATACATTTCAAGGTCTTTTGTATCATGGTCTATAATATATACTTGCCATAACACGTTCAGACTTTGACAAACTGATCAACAATTTCAGTTTGTTTTTAGTTTTCCAGTGAAAGCCAAGATAAGTTACAGGAAGGTTTGCTTCGCTATCCATCAGCTTGGAACATCTGCAAAATCAATCAACGTTCACCAAAGGAAAGTACATGCATCTCAGAAGTTCAGTTCTTATTTTTCCTCTTGTACCAGGATTTCTGCATTACACGTGAAATATAAAATGCACATAGTGTAGTGATTTGGCTAGTACCCCAGAGTTTCCAAAGCCTGTTAGTACAACTAATTAATTGCCATTAATTGTCTTCCAGGTTCTCTACTATCATTCATATTACTCTATTAAAACATTGTGGGTCTCCTGGGAGTAGTATGTTGTATCCCTTTGTCAATAAACCTACAACACAGGCATTTTTCATTAAAGGTGTCAGTGAGTTGTATATGAAGTGAGCAATTACTTATCATTGATTTGATCAATTCCTTCTGGGCAGTATGACAGAGGAATTGTTTTAACAACAATTTCAATTGCAGAGAATGTATATCCTCAGTGTTTTTGTCTGGAGATGTGTTCACCTGCAGTAAAACCAGGTACTTTGATGACTTGAGATCTAATTAACTGTAGAACCTTTGAAATTACTTTACAATAAGTTAATAGGAAAAGTATCAAGTAATAATGATATCTAAGGATATGCCACCACTCCACATCACTTCCATAAAAGGCACTGATGTGTTTGGGACGTAAAAAGAATATTGTATTAGTTAGAATATAGCCATAGCTAATATGTGGATTCACTGGCAGATGCAAGCAGCAGGAATTTAAACCCTTTCTTATTACTACTTATAATATAATCAAATCACAGGCATCCCTCCACTCATACTGTAGATACAAGTTAATGTTAAGGGAAACAAATTAGCAAAACATCAAGAATATTCCCATTTCTATCAGTCTTAGGTTGTTGTAGCAGTTATGAAATTTTGACTGCAATAGGCATAGTGAATAGTATAACTAATGCATTTAGACATTTTTTATCTTTGCATGTACAAAAAAGACATGTACAAAACCACATTCATTTGATTTTAAAATTTGATTTTCAGCAAAAGTGTCTGATAATAAGTTTTATCCTGTATGATTATCCTTAAGAAACTGCAGAATAAAGTGGGTGTGTTTATAGTAAAATCTTGAGTTATTTGGCTCAGTACGAAACTATGAGGGTGCAAAAAAAACCCAACAAAACATAATAGGTACAAAATAATCTAATGTAGTCTCTTGGCCATAAGCTTTATGACTCCACTGGAGACAATGATAGAAATATGAATTTTAATTAAATACATTGTCGTTGAGTTTATCCTGCAGAATTTTTCTGTGTCCATGACATATCTTCTGATGCTGGCTGCAACTGAATTATGTACAAACAAATCAAGACAGTATAATTTACATACCAAGCCAGTAATTCAAATTGAAATGAAGGATAGTGGCAAAGTTTGAGGTTTTCCTGTTTGGTTTTCTGCAGGAAAGGTGAGAAAATACAATAATTGAAAATAGAAGGCAGACTACTAAAGATGCTCTTGAATGAATGAAAATATTTCCCAACTATCAGGGAATTGAAACTAAAATTTCATTGCTTTTGTTCTCAGTCTTTGTATGACTGTTGTTTATAACTAACTTGAACAAAAGCCCTTGAAAGACGGCAATTCCAAAATGGCAAAACCATAGATGAGAGGACCTAATGAAAGCTGTTTCCAGTGCTCAATCTTCTGATTTTGTATTTCAACAATTGAAGTCTACTCCTTCATTGTACTGGGGAGAGATTAAATATAGTCATAGGAAAATCAGAGATATCTACTTCTTGTGTCCTCTTTGAAGGCTGTGGAGATTAATTTCCATGCAGTGAACAGTATAAAGAGATATTGCCAAAGTCATGGGCGATTTTTAAACATCAAGTAAAAGAAGATGAAACAATCTGAAAAAGAAATGTATCACACAAAGATGAAAATCTCTTATTGAAAGCTGTGCACTGCATGATGGATGTGCACAAACATATTCAAAGCACACTTTTCCATGGCAATTTCTAGCAAATTATTATCTCTTTAGAAAAGTTGCTGTGATATTTTAGAATTTCTAGTAGCCAGAAAGACCTGTCAACACAGAACTGCATTTAGTAGCTGTATATCCTCTAGGAGTGTGAGAGATTTTCATGGAAGAAAAAAGCACGTAGATTTCTATGAAATATTAATGATACAAACAGACAGTGATAGGATTAATGCTTTGATCCGGATTACACTTCTGCAAATGTAATCTGATTTGTTCTTCAATCAGATTGAGGTATTTGTTTCATTGTGATCATCACACTGGTTTAGATTTTCCATTTGCCTTTTTGGTTTGGGGTTTTGTTTTGGTTTGTTTTTCTTTTTTTTTTCTTCGGTTTGTCTTTTTCGTATGTTCTCTATTTGATTTCACAATGACCAGTGTTCCTAGTCAGTATTAAGAACTTTGCTGGATTAACGCAGTTCTCAAAATGAGATTGAGTATCCAAACAACTTGGACTTTGAATCATGGCTCAGGGTGGAGCAAATAATGGATAAATGTAGGAAACAGGAATTATCTCAGCTGTAAGGACCTACTTTGAGACATAATTTCTAGAAGTATCCTTTTAATGTAAGATTTAAAGGTTGGGTATAATGAGTAAGAAGTGTAACTCCATTATGAATTTTATGCAAAGTCCCATGCCATTAACAGTGTGGGCAGATCTTGCTCATTTGATTGCCTTTTTTTCCCCAGCATTTGGAAACTATTCTGTTTTTGTCAAGCAGGGTTATGTTCTACACATGCCACCACCAATCCATGTGGCAACACATGGATTTTCTTAGTGGTGGTTCTCTACATGATGCTAGGAGCTGGTTGCCTTACTCCCAACTTTTCCTCCAGCTGCAAGCACAAATAGAGGTATAAGAATTCCTCTCAGATGGCTTTCAAAATAACTCGGCTATTGAAGGATTAACCTTCAGTTTCTGTTCCTTGGTGTCCTTCCCTCCAAAGCATAATTTACTAAAAGGTAAGACTGTTGAATTTTCTTTCTACCTTGAATTGGTGCATGAGAAAACAGCTGTTTTTACATGTGATTCACTTTGGAGTTTAATTACTAAATTTCTTGAGATTATTATATATTTGAATTTGCTGAATTATTAAATAATGCTGCAGGGTAATGCAGTTGTTCATGGTCTGCCTATTCAAAAATGTAAAGGCAATTTTATCAACATTGCTAATAGAAATTCATATTGAGACCCAAGTAGCCAGCTATTAATCTGAACAATTTCTCTCATACTGAGGCAAGAATATTGATGGCTGTGTATTTGTCAGAATGCAGAACAAAATTACACGAAACCATTTTAATAACAGACAAGTACCCCTTCAGCTCAATTTTAGTTGATGTTTACTTCCATTATTTATTTGAACCATTATCTGTTGCAGTCCAATTAAAAAGACAGATTGGACCGAACCCATATTTTGAAGAACATATCACTTTCTCCTGCTGTCAAAATTCTGTTTAATTACCAAAGAAATTTGCAGCACTTTCTTTTCCTCCTAAGTTACTGTAACCAGCTCAAATCCAATATGTTTCTGTACCTGCAAAGTATTCAAGATAATCAGGAAGATGCAAGTTGTGCCTTAGCCCAGAATTTTCAGAGTCTCCTACACACCCAGCTGAATGCACTCACAAATAAAATCTTTACCAGTATCAAAGAAGCAGATCGCCTGGAAATACACTCAGATTTGTTCCAAGGCAATGAAGCTACTCAATAATTAAGGCGTGTTGCAACCATTACTATCCTGTTCTGAAAGCAAATCTGTTATTTCAATGTTCAGCGTGCTCAGTAGCGTGTACACGTGAGGAAAAGCAGGAGGAAGAATTACTAACTCCAGAAGCATTAAGGCCCATATGTTCCCAACAGCTGCACAAGCTGGAGAATTGTCAGAATCCGGGCAGCACCAGCCTAACAATGTCACCTGCCTGAGCCCCCAGGCTTTTCACGTCGCAGTCAACTTGCTGCTGCATATGCTGCTGTCTCAATGACAGCTGTGGAGACATAGCCTACTCCACCACGACGTGACCTTCATCTTCCAGGTGATTTTAGTGAAATAAACAGCATCTTTTTTTTTTGCCCGGCAACTCCTTATGGGGTTTCAGTGGGATGACTTCCAGGGCAAGAGGGTGCTCTGCTGAGGAAGGTTGGCAGACTTTGGTATGGAAAGTGAATCAGGAGCAAAAAGGTGAGAGAAACTGAGGGATAACAGAATCTTAATTTACAAATAATATTTTGTTTTTATTTTTCATAACTTGGCACCATCAGGAGCAAGAATTGTATCTGGGCTCCAGGAATTTGTAAGGAGTTGCTGCATTGAAGCAGTTTGCCACCCGAGTACTATGATTACATCAGAGACACCCGTCTCCTTTTCTGATCTGCCCAACCACCACTAACTGTCCCTGTTGATCCTACCTCTTCTGGGGTGGGAGCTGCAGGGCATGGATTTATTCTTACAGAATATCTCATATGGATCACCCTTGACACAACTCAGAGACCTCAGTGGAAGCAGTACGGTACCCAATTTTCAAGCACCACTACAACATGTAAAAAAAGTAATCCCTAATTTCTTGCTAGAATATTATAAAATTGTTTCCATTGGCACATTCTAAGGCTCTTGTCCTTGTGAAGACTGACCTAAGTTCTGTGTTTCCACTATGAAGCTCCCACCATTTTTATGTGCATTGAAGCGGAGCTCTTCCTAAAGCTGGGTAAAGAGTTCTTCAAGGTGAGTTGAACTGTGCAGCTTTGAAATATGGGTTTTTATTAGGAACCTGACAAGTATCACATTTCTACCTTGTGCATTCATTCTTTGAAATATAACTACAGTCAGATTCTAATATGCCAAACACCTATGCCTCTTTTTCCTGTCATCTATGAAAGAGTATTTTTTTGATATAGAAAACTAGCTGTCTGGTTTGTGGTTTTTTTTTGGCTTCCCTGGAAAACAAAAACTATGGGTTCTAATTTGAGTGATAACATCACTTCAAAATGATGAATTGTCACTTCACCTGCAAAAATTCAATTGCTAAGAATAACAGACTCCAACAGAGATGTAACTTGGAGGAAAAACTCCTATGACAGCAGGTTTATTTTCTGTGCTAGAAAGCAGGTTAAATAAGGCACTGCTAAGGCTAAATTGATCTCCCATCAGAAATCATAAGCCCTTTCATTTTATTTAAAACATAAAGAAAATGAGTTGATTTGCTCTAATTTTCATTTGTTTTAACTTCTGTGTCCACAGCTCTGGTCCCACGCTGCAATTCATTTCAGCATGAAGTGCCTCAAACTTAAGGGGGAGGAGCGTATCAGTGAAAAGCAAACCGACTGACCTAACATGGTAGACTTAAATGACAGGTACATAGGAGCCTAAACAGGAATTAAGTCAACGTTAAGGGTGAAATTTAGTTTCAGGAATTGCACACAGTGAATCTGCCTATATTTACAGGTGGCTAGGGCTGTTTGGTGCACAAAGGCTAGCCATGGGACTGGGGAAAAATCATAGAAATATGGCAGATGATCAGCTCTCTGGCAAGACTTGCCTTTAAGCTCACCTTTAGTTAGTTCCTCTTTAATGCACCTTCAATTTAAGCTTACCTGAAAGAAACATAAAAGGCTTGATTCAGTGGACTGAGACAGGCATCTAGTGCCATTTGAGATGCCCTAGAGCATTTGAGACATGCACATGTGTCTGGCAGATGTTACAGAGGACAAACAGGATGCCTAGACTGTTCTGGAGCAGCTGGGTACCACACACTGTGCCCGAGGACATCTCAAACAACTCTAAATGCCATTTTTAGACAACTGAATTTGCTGCTTACTGCGCGCCCCCCCCCCAAGTTTGAAAACCATTAGCCACAATAATGTATTGTAATATAGCAAATGAGGGCCACACTTAGCTAAGGAATCTTCATGTGAATTGCTCCAGAATAAAAACTGTATTTTGTTAACAGATGGATTATTTCCCCATTGTTGTCTTAACATTGTTCCAAAGCATGTTCAGTCCATCTGCAGGGTACTTTACAGCCCTCATTGCCAATGACAACTCACAAATACCAAGCAAGATGGTTTTGCATTGCCCAATTCTGCACAGCCGTGTGTCCACAAAGCAAACAGATTAACACTTGCCCAAACACCACCACTAAGAGCCCAGGTAGGGCTGGAAACAATTTTATGAGATTCCTCTGAGTTCGCTAAACAGAATGTTTTCATTAATTGTACTTTAATTCTCAGCACCAGTGATGTGGAAATTAATGACCCCAATGTAGACACAGCTGAAGCAAAGGCTAGTGATTGCTGCAAGAACCTCTGAGCACTTGCATGCTGCTGTTGCAGACAGTCTGTCAGGGGAAAGTGCTAAGCAGTTGCACACCCAAAGAGGTCTAGCAGAAAAGCTATTCTACATGAAGTCTGTGAATCCATGCCTTAACACGGATCACACCCCAGGTAATTCAGTTTCTCTTTTCTTTTGGCTCCGGGTTATGTGATTCAGACTTAAGGAGATTTTGAAAGTTTATTTCAGCCAGATTTGCCCGCCAGTTACGATATTATAAATGAAGGATAACTTCCAGTGGACTAATTTACTAGTATAAAATAAGCAAAACCAAGGAAAGAAATGTAATAATTTTAGATTGTTTCCTATGTGCCTTTTACCCATTTACCCGTGTGCCACTAAATCCTCCCTAAATCTCACATGGGAGGAACCCCACTGTAGCAGAAGAAGAGTGTAAGGGGTCCTTGCCCTGAGGAAAGAAGTAGCAGAGACAAATGACCCATACAGCAGAGTGATGAACTGACCAAGACCCCCATTCCTGTGCCCCTGTGCTGCTCAGGGGGAGGAGGCAGAGAATTCAAGAGTGAAGTTGAACCCAGGAAGAACAGAGGGGTGGGGAGAAGGTGTGTTAAGATTTGGCTTTATTTCTTATTACTTTACTCTGATTTGATTGGCAATGAATTAAATTAATTTCCTCAAGTTGAGTCTGCTTTGCCCATGACAGTAATTGCTGAGTGATCTACCTGTCTTCATCTTGCCCCATGAGCCTTTTGTTGTATTTTCTCTCTCCTGTCCAGCTGAGGAGGTCAGTGAGAGCGGGCTTTGGTGGGCACCTGGTGTTCAGACAGGGTCAACCCAGCACAATATGCAAACTTTAAAAGGGTAAAATATCTGCTATGGAGAAAGCTGGTTTACAGCAGTGCCAAGCTGCAAAGCACAGGACAAAGCTTGTGAAAGCATGGGGGTAAAGCATTCCTCACAGAACAGATCCAGCTATGGTAAAAGAAAAAAAAATCATGAGATTATAATCTGACTTTCTTTAGGAAAACCAGCAAAACCTTAAATGAAAGAAACTCTCTACTCCACCTAAGAACACTCAGTTCTTTGTACTGAGAAATGTTAATCCATGTCCCCACCCTCAACCTGAATTGTGGGAATCTGGAAGCAGTAAACCAAATTATTAGAATCTCTATAATTAAAAATCACACAACCCAAGCAAAGACCTACACTGAAGAAGAAAAATGCCAAAGAAAAGAAAATGCCAAGGACTCTGAATTCCTTTAGGAACTTCTTTGGTTTTACTGTTTAGCATAAAAGATGACTAGATACTATGATAATTGAGGTACAAAACTGTATTGGAAGTTATTTTCAAGATAGGAACAGTGAAACTGTCTAAACAAAATGTAAATCTGATTATCTGAACTTTCCCCAAGGTTGTTGTTTCTGCCACATCAAAAAGAAAACAAAACAAACCAGGCATGCACTAGAAAAACCTCCTAGAATATCTTGTAGGAGAAAAATCCTTCAGAGATAAGAGGACAGAGGATATGACCTTAAGGGCCAGCTTTCAAAGGGCTTTCAGCTTTGGCTGTAAATTGAGTATGCTGCCTGTGGGCACAAGCAGGATCTATGCTTGCACATAAGATTTTGTGATGTTTTCAGATCACTGCTGGGTCAGTCACTTACTTGCGGTAGATCTGCAAGAGGCCATTAAAGACTCTTGTAAAGTGGGTATGACAGGTCATTTCCTTCTCTAATTCAAATGTTTCTGTGACAGCATATGGTAATCTATGAGCAGTTTACAACATTAACATATTCAGGAATGTTCCACAATCTACATCCAGCAAGACACAGTTTCCGTCAGTAAGTGCAGATGGCACAAAGCAATGAGTTTACTTCATCAGCAGGCTCACAGCTTTGCACTAGCATTATTTATTTATAATACCAACTTTAACTTCATTGTGGCCCTGTCTTAAATGTACCTCTTTCTTTGTAGTTCCCCCCCAACTCTTCCTCTTTTTTTTCTTGATCTTTCATGCTGGTCTTTCTCTTTCTACCCTCCTCCTCCAGCCAGAAGCATCTGTTCTCCTCCTGCAAGAGCCTGCAGGTTTTACTGTGCTTTCTGGTGTTCCTGAACTGTTTTCTTTTCAGAAAGAATGCAAACCCTTTATTCAGCTTCCTTAGATAGAAATTTTAACTTTCAATTTCCTGCTGTTATGGACAAATACCACAGGATGTACTGTCACACTCACAGAACAGATGCCATTAGTCGGAGAGGAAAGGTGTACTAACAGTAGCTGGAGTGTTTTATTCACAAAGCATGTTTTTGCAGCATCTTGTGATGTGAGCCATCTTGTGATGCTGCAAAGGATCTTTTAATTAGTTAGTTTTTGAAGGCTTCTGTCACCTAGAATTGGTGCAAGTAGGTAGCCTGATATTTTCAGCAGTGGGTGTCAGCGACATGCACAAAGGAGACATGCTGGAGCTGCAGGGCATGGATACACAGTGCTTCCTAAAAAGCAGGGCCCCCCCAAAGTTTCCTGGAAAATCCCACCCCAAAGCACCCCAAAGATCAACTACCTTTTTTGAAAACTCTGGTTTTAGCATTTTATTTGCCTTTGTCTGTGTTAATCTGAAGGAGCACTCAGGGAGCTCTGAAGGACCATCCCCTTTCTCCTGCTAGTGGAATGTTTTCCCACACTGAAGTCTCACTGAAGTCTCACTGAAGTTAGCCAAGTCTCTTATAAGGTGATCATGGTGATCACAGTGTGGCTTGTTGAATTAAATAAACCACCACTATCACTTTAAATAACAAATTTCAGGTGGTGTTTTATTTTAAGCTCCTGGTTTCTTAGAGCAACCACTGCTAAATCCACATTTCAGAAATGACCTCATTCTTCAAGCACAAGCCCAGCTTCCCTGCCTTTCCTTTGTTCTCGATGCAACCACTGCTATCCTATCACTCGAGCCATAAATTATCCTTTCTTTGTATCCAGTCTTGCCATTACAACATATTGAGAAATCACAGTGTAGTCATAGTTCATTTTTTGTTCTCCTTGACTTCCAAAGACATTTGGAGGTGCAGCGAGTAGGACTGATTGTTCACTAAGGGTTCAATTGCACTCAACAATGCCAAAATCTCTGAATTAAGAGGAAATCTTAGCTAGAAGCAATGTGCAAAAATGAGGTAAGTATAGAAAAGACCATCATAAAAGCTGGAGAAGACCAACCCATAACTACAGTATCTGTATGCCTTTTTATAATTAGCAAAGTAAAAGTGTCTTCTCCCATTTCATTTTATTATACATATCTGTAATACGCTAGTGATTTTTAAAAGTAAACACACAGCCTCATCAATTTTTCATGCTTCCCATTTTGTAGTGACTTTACAATGGAAGTTGTACTATGAGACAGAGCAGTCTCAAAAGACAGAGGAGAGGATGCTATGACTTTTTACTAAGTCAGTGACACAGACAGAGCATGACATGATACAGCCAGTGTTTAACACGCAGCAGCAGTAAGCAGCACTGGCCAAGCACTGGCCTTCTTGATGGTGGGAAAAGTGGGAGCTTTACGGCTGGCTGGAATGCTCAGTCCCTCTGATCTGGCAGAGGTTCATGTAGCTCACTGCATCCTGTGCAGCTGCCTGCTTGTTTTCTTCAACGGACCATGGTTTCGTATTCTTCACACCAGTCAGGCACAAGCTGGATGTTTCATGGGAGGGAAGGTTATAACATCAGACATTAATGATGTAAGCATTATTTCTGATACACATAATGGAAAATTAAGAGGTTTGCAGTGTGCTTGCATAGTGTGTGACTAGGAATGTGTGACAGTATGGTGCCATGATGAAGGAAAAGCCTAAAACAATGAAAACACCTATTTATTCCTAGGTATTTCTGACACAATCACATCATTATACCACTAGATAGAGCAGCTGCTGTTGCTTTCACTGGTAATCATTGCATGCATAGTCAGTGTGGGTCTAATGACTACTGTTTGCACCCAGATCAGTGGCCACAGGCATTGGCATCACTATATGATGTTTGCTGTACTGTGCACATCGTTAGGCAGAGCTCATCATCACCAAGGGAGAAACTCTGCAGCCCTGCCAGGTAGGCAGGGATCCCGTCCCGGGTTCCTGGGACCAGTTTTCCATCACAGGCACCCTGTGACTAGAGCACACAGTCAGGATTTAGATTGTAAATGGCTTCATTCCTGTGAATAGCCTTCTTTATTATTTTGGGTAAATAATAAAGTATAGCAGCTTAAGATAGACTCACATTGCTGAGTCTTTGGGTTTTTCCCCAAAAAACAGCGAGGAGAGCCTCCGAGCTGTCGACTGTACTGAAATGCAGCCCAGCTCTCACTGCAGCACCATCTCCCCAGGCCCATTAGACTTGCTAAGTGCTATCTGCAGCTCTGCTCAGGAGCACTGAGAGGGGAAGCTTTTATTACTAGCTGGTCCCACTGAACATAACTGAAAAAGATTTTGCAGCCTAGAAAAAAATGTAGGACTATAAATGAAATTAACTCAGTCTTGTCTAGCAATCATTCAGTAATTTTTAAGAAAAAGAATTTATCTCAGGATTCTCCTTCACTCTCAATCTCACAAACCTTAATCTTTGATATTCATTAGCTAAACAACTGGTTTCAATTTTTGTCCTAAAGATCTAGGCAAATTTAGGCTTTACTGGTTTTTGTTCCCCCCTCCCTGCTACTTTGTACAGACTGATTCTGTTCATATGGGGACAATAATGCTACCAACCCTACCTTCAAAATATATTAAATAACTGTTAATTCACCATGCAGTAAGTTATGTTTTTATGCAAAATTAGTTTAATTTTCCTTACTGTTAATAAATCCATTTAAAGCATTCTTGAGTAACACAGGGGAACCAGGTCTATAGAATGACTCTGCATAACAAGTTACCCGTTGTCACACATGCAGAGAGGAAAAAACAGTGCAGTGAAGCAAAATGGCTGTTGAGGAGGAGTACATCTCTGTTTCAACAGGGCAGCTAGCACTTCCACAAAGCACACCCATCCATCATTCTTTAAATGACTGCAAAGAATTCATAAACTTCTTTTTCAGTGTGGTTTCAGCCTTTTAAGAAAGAGTTACAGCCAGTGAGGCATCTTGCCACTAGGCTGCAACCTTCTTGCTGCTCGGTGCCTGCAGACACATCTGTCTGGCTGTTTTCATGCTTCTCTCTTCTCCCTCACTTCAGCAGACCAGCAGACCACAACCACAGGCACAGTGGGGAAAATGCTCCTGTGATGTGGTTTCTGAAATCTGGCTCAGTTTTAATTCGTTTATTCACTTCCATGCTCTGAGCCAATCCTGTTCCAAGTCAATGATAGCTGTTTGAATGCATTTGAGTGCTGAATTTGGCTTTTTGTGTTCAGCCACTTTCACAATGACTTCTTCTGACTCAGTGCTCATTCTGGCAAATAAATTCAATTTTTAGTAAGTAGAGTTGCCACTTAGCAGGTTTTTTTATTAATGAGTAGATCTATTTCTACTTCACTTTGATTTGTTTTCCCTTTTCTTAAATTAAAAACAAAACCTCATTTCTAAGAACTGCTTAGAGTTTACACTAGATTAAATTTTCAGGTATAAGTAACATATTGTTCAGTCTTAATGTAAGGAAGGGAAGTGGCAATATCAAGCATTTACATCTCAGTAGAGGTTCACCAGAATTTAACAGAACAAAGAAATATTTCATTGACTGTAAGTGCTCCTTCTTCTCAAAATCCTCCTGCAGATGGAACAGTTCACCATTTGCTTGCTTGAATGAGATAACATCAGAGATTTCTCCAAAATGTGTGATTATCTCCTTTGCCTCATCCTCTTACAATTCTCTCAGAATTTAAATCAGATATGATAAATTATTTGAGGATTTTTTTGACATAAATAATTATGTCTTCTGTCCTGGCTCCAATTCATAGTCAGCGAATGGCTTAAAAATGGTTTATCTGCCACACATTACCTTTTTTTAACTGTATAACTTCTGGGTGTCTAAAATAGCAAAATTATCATTGTTGCAGCCAACCCTTTTCTCCTTGATGAAGGATCATGCTGATTTTTTTTCTAAACTAAATTACATATAAATTGGCAGAGATACAGAAGAAGAAAAATTCCACAGTTAAGAAATCATAATAAAATGAGAGGAAAGGATTGGATACAGTAATGCTGGAAAAAATTGGCAAAATATAAGTAAAAACCGAGAATGAGTGTTTTCTGGTTTTCTTGATGAAAAATAAAGGAAGCTGCACAGCCTGGGAATATTTGGTACATGAGGTATCACTGTAAAAGTGCAGATGGATTGTATGAATCAGCTGGCCACTGCCTTCATGAAAAACAAACAATTACCCTACTGTATTTTGGGAAAAGATAGTAAAAGTTCTTAATATTACCATCACTGAAAAAGTATTTATATTTCAAATAGCTCAAGTCAAAGTCAAAGAAGAGCTCCTCCCTGCTGCTGTAGTTACCACTGGCTATAGCAGCAATAATTCTGGGGAATTAAGGTGAGCCATGGCATTCCTCTGGCTTGCTGGAAATGATTGCTACAGAAAAAAATTCTGATGAACACAACCTACACTGTGGTCTCACGGCCTTTACCCAAACCTCTCTGAAGTCATCAGAAGTCTTTCCACTAACTTAAATAAACTCTGACATTCTGTCAGAGTGAAATGAACTTGTGGCTAGCACCCAAAGTTCAGGAAAGCTCAAAGGACAAGGTCTAACAAGGGGAAAAAAATAAATATAATAGTAAGGGAGGAGGCCAGGCAGGCCTTGTAAAGAAAAATAGCAGCTTTGGGGATTTCTCCCCTGAGGCATGTCTAAGATGGTGATACATCTCCCCTGAGACACGTATAAGATGGGCTCTGCTCCAAACTGATAGGGAACAGAAGAGGGATCGAAAGAAGCTGGGTCAATGAAAAGGGAGCAAGACGAGCCTGGCACAGCACAGGGGACAGCCCTTCCACAGATCCTCCAAGTACCTTATGCATCTCTCCCACTTTCCTATTTCCATTACAAATTGAAGTAAAACTGAAAGCAAAATCAGAGGAGACAGAGAGGAAAGGCTTTGTTTTGGTTGCAAGAGGAAGGAAGTGGGCTAATTATGAGGAAAAAAAAATGCAAATCACAGACATATAAAATGCAGTGTCTTGTATTCTGCTACTATACTAGCATATACTATAATACTGTGAACTTCAAGGCTGTTAGGAACCCAAAGCTTCTCTGAAGTACATCAAGACTGGAAAGATTAGGAAATGTATATGACATAATAAGTGAGGGTGAAAAAAGACACATTTTCATGCTCGATCTTCTTCAGCAGATAATGACATTTTGTTCTTTTTCTCATCCAAGCACGGAAAGCAGTAACCACTAGGTGTCAAAGAGAGATTTACTCCTGAATCTGATGTAATCACGTGTAAAACTGAATCAGAACACGGAGAATGAGAAATGGTGTGGTGGCAAGTGGTGTGCACCTGTTGGGCTGTCAAAAGGAGGACAGTTTCCTCCCTCCCTCCTTCCTCCCTTTGTCACTGTCTCCAGTGACACACACTCTGCGGAGCGCCAGCCACCCACCCAGGAGTGTCCCACCCCAGATTGTCTCCTTCGTTTGTCCCCATGCCCCACACACCACTGACTTGACGTGGTGGAAACGAAAACTTAAAGGACATCACACATTCTGTCCTCTCATTCATTTAATATTGTTCTCTGTCATGGGGCTTGCGCCTCACAGAGGTGGAGATACCAGCCTGCAACTGGTTCTGCCACCGAAAAATCACATCTGACATAACACAGGCCCTCAAACATACTGTACAGCTCAACCACAGACTACAAGCTTTTCCAGCTAGTTCATTAGTATTTATTCTTCCTCTTTGGTGGGGTACAGAGGTTTAAATTAAATTTCTTTTACCCAGGTATATCTATCTACCTACCTATTATATTAGATATTTATTATATTAGGTAATAGATGGGAGATAGATGTCTCCCATTAGATGGGAGACAAAGCTAAACAGGGGGATGTTTTCAATTTTTAAACCAAGCAAATCAGTCAAGCAGAAAGTGAAAAGAAAAAAAGTGAGCCGAGTTTTTAATGAAGGCCAATTTTGTTAATTTGATGAAATTGGGAAACACTGTTATAATATGACTAGCTATTCTATGTAGCCATAGGTATATACGGTTACATATTGATAAGTTAACATTGAAGAAAAGGGGTTTTGCTCAGATCAAATTTTCTGGTTAAAGTGAAGGATCCATAATCAGAAAAGATGATTAAATATGGCCATGGCATAAATGGTTTCATTTTACTCAGGAGATTCCATCTGCGTGAATGAAGCGGAGTGGTTGGCCTTAGAAAGGGATTATGAGAAGAGACGGGAAGAAACAGAACATCCACATGAGAAAACTGTTGGCATCCATAATAATAATAAGCTTGCATTAAGAATGTTTTGACCTAAGACTGCACAGAGAAAGCCTTAAAATTTTTCTTCCTGAGAGGTAACGAGCCTCAGTAGTCACAGACCAACTCTGTAACTACTGTGGGGACAGTCCCTCATCTGGGCATGTGTCATGCTCCATGTGGCAGATGCTATTCACCAGTAGTGACTTCAGTGAAAGGGTTTTGCCTCTCTCCCCTACCAGCCAGTCCAAGCATAAATATTTATTCAAATGGCATAAACAACAGAAACAATTTTGGGAAGAAATAGAAATTCAGTTTATTAGGACTCTGGAAACACAGTGCCAGACTGTGTATAATCAAGCCACTTAAGTCCAGCCATAACATTTAGATTCTATTTACTCTTAATGTATTTTTGTAACTGATTTTTGATGAATCAGCCTTTTAAAAATCTTTACATAAACTGTTCTTTGGATTTATATGCAAATACTACCCTTTGTAAATGTAAATGTTGGCATACATTCCTACTACAGTTTACAAGTAGCCAAACTATTTACCTTCCAGATTATTCCTAGATCTTTCAATGGTAAACAGCATCTAAAGAAAGGGAAGTGCTACCTTTTGTTACATCACTAAAATAAACAGGCGTGGGGAGTGCAGAAGTCTCTCTGCTAAAATGCTGACAAGAAGGCTAATCTGAACAAGATGGGGGAACTCAGTTTTGTTCAGATTATTTTCTTAGCATTTGCAATAAGAAGAGTTTGGGAAATTATCTGCATTATAAATAAACTAGACTTCAGAGACTGCTAGAGTGTGTAAAAAGCCACTTCACTTTTTGATGTTCTTAGTTGACCAAAATGGTCCTCTTGACTGGAATTGAAGTGAGATACCTGAACAGCACCAAATTCAAAACAAGCAACAAAGCAATCTTGTAAAGGCCTGATAAGCTTCTCTACCAGGTCAAGTACACTCAGGAAGAGGTAAGACTGGGAAAGGGACTGTGGACATCCTTCTGCTTAGGAAAGAAGGAATTCCTGTTCTCTTCTTTGAAAAGGGAAAGAACCCTTCATCTTCTTATGTGCCATGTGTTGCTCCTACAGTAATGCTTCTTAAAATTTGGTCATGTTAGAGATTTGCTTCTACCTACTGTCACAGAAGTTTCCACATTTAAATAATTTCCCTTGCAGTACAGATATCTTCATCCCTGTCTAGTAGGGACAGGGACTGATCAAAAAAAATCATTAAGACTATGGAAAACAAAAGTCACAGTCTGAGTTAACAGAGTGAGCATTGAGATAAAGATTGGGCAAACCTATAGCCTTACACACAGTAAGGCGCCCAGAGATAGCCAGTTAGAGCAAAAAGTCCCTATCCTCACTTTTTAAGAGGGAAAGAGATTAAAATTTCAGCTTGTGTCACCTCAGATTTCCAAGAGAATGAAATAACATGCTACATATAACTATATATTGTAATATAACATAAAGACAAAGCACTATTTTCTCTTCCTTATTGGCAAATTAAGTCTTGTTTACATAGGCACTAGAAATATTTAGGATTTAAGGAGTCAGATGTTTTAAAGAGTTAAGACAAAGCTCTACACAATAATAAGAAAGCTAAAAAAAAGCTAGGAAACGTAACAAGGTTTATCTGGGGAGACTTTTAGCTCATTCCCACATATGTTTTTTAAATCTACTTTGTCCCTTGGTGGTGCAGAAGCAAATTAGCAACACGGGGAAAGTACTAGGGAAAACAGAAGGTGTACATTAATTTCACACCTAATTATTAATTAATTTGCTCAGGCTCTGCTGGAATAATGAGCTCTTGAACAGCTTCACTTGTTCTCAATGAGCCGCTGCAGTGTCTCTGTTTAAAATTCCAGGGGGGGCAGAGTTGCAGCAGGCTGAATAGTAATGATTGCAGGGAGTGAGAGCCTGGACCTCCTTCCATGGGACCGGCACCACATGCTTTTATAGTATCAAGCATGACTAACATTAGGGTAGATAATGTGATTTCTTTCTGATAGCTGAGTTACAGTATCATAAAAGAGAAGAAGATTTGGGTCAAGAAGCTCCGTTGGTCTCATGTTGCTGTTCAATAGTTAAGAATGTTAAGAAAAAGGCAGTGTTGTTGACATTGGAAAAATTATCCAGGACAAATTTATCTACATAAGACATTATGAAACAAGGCTTTAGTGCTCTGATACAAGCAATATGTAGTGTTGGAAGATGACAGATTCTTCTAACTTATTAAATAACACACAAATAATCTTTGACAAACAGATGATTTGAAAGACTGGCTAAAATTTTCCTGCAGGCTGAAGTTCTTTCAGATAAAACTTATGAAATGCAGCATATTTAAGCAGTTACTTGTACACTTGGTCCAGATTGCCTTTCACTCCCTTCTGTACCTCATGTAGGTTGTAATTTGCTAGAGCATCTGTCTGATAAAAAGCCTTCCATTTATACAAAATAAGTGACAATTTGAAAAAGAGCATTATTCTTACGTAAAGATACAACATGTCTTCTACATCCTGTCTTTATTATGTTATCATAGGCATCAGAATTTGGTGTAAGAACTGTCACTGACCTACAGAGAACTAAGTAGAGAAAGAGGCCCATGTGAAAACAGGAAAACATTTAGGACCAAATTCAGAAGGAACTCTAGTATAAACAGGACTTGGTAAACTTGATAGCCCAAATGGAAAATTAGGATGCAGCCTCCTCATTGGCTCTGAAGATCCCCAAATGCCTGCACTCTTCTCCGTGCTTCAGTGTCACAGTGCTCGCTGATGCTGTCTAGCTCAGCCCTAGAAACTGGGAATTCAACACAAACCCACCCCTAGGAGACTTGTATAGTTGGTGAGGAGCAGGCTAAGCTGAGCAGGACTTTCCTCTTCTCCTGCTGGGGATTTGTGAAGGAGGTCAGGAGGTGCCAAAGAAGGAGGGAAAGCCAATGAGGGGGAGCTTGTTCTGCAGAGCCACTAGGACGCTTGGTTAGGAGTGAGATGATGGGGCTGACTCTACTGCCCAGATTGATCATGCGTTTTATATCACAGTCACTAGACTTCAGACTAATAAAAGGAAAAGTAGCGACGCTCCCACATCAGTACTTAACCAAAACACTACACTCAAACTCCATCCCTCTATGAGCTTTTCAGCTACAGAAATTTAGCATTGCTTTGGGAAACTCCCTTCCCCTTCCTGCAGTGCTCCCATTACGGACTGCTGATAGGGACTGTGCTGACAGAAGAAGGTTTGGGGTTCTTCAGGCTGAAGAATGCCTAATATGTAGATTGGTCACTTCTGCTCTCTCCTCAGAGAGCTATGGCACACTCTGAAAAGACACCGTCAGCTTTGCCTAGTGTTGTGGTTTAATCCCAGCCAGAAACTAGGACCACGCAGCTGATCACTCACTCTCTCCACCCTCCAAGTAGGGTAGGGAGAAAAGGAGGAGAAAAACACCCTTGTTGGTTGAGAGAAAGACAGTTTAATAGAACAGAAACACAAGAGAATAATAATAATGGTAAAAGAATATACAAAATAAAGTGATGCAGCACAAGATGCTGTCACCATCCAGTGATAAGTTTCCCAGCCAGTAGCGAGCAGTGATTGCAGACTCCTGCCCACTGGGCAACCCCCATTTGCATACTGAGCATGATGTCTGTGGTCTGGAATATTCCTTTGGCCAGTTTGTCCTGTCTGTGCTCCCTCTCAGCTTCTAGGGGAAGCTGAAAAAGTCCTTGACTAATGTAAACACTACTTAGCAACAACTAAAACAATATGCCTTACCAATGTTGTTCTCATACTATACTAAATCTAAAACAGAGTAGCTAGAAAAAAAGATTAACTCTATTACAGCTGAATGCAGGACACCTAGCTTATTCAAGCAATTTCGATGGGCACTTACTGTCAGGGGGGAACATGGACTCCAGATACCAAGCATAGAGAGGCATGTACCTGCAGCCCAAACTCCAGAGCAGGATCTGAGGGACAATCCCTCATTTTCTATTTTCTACCTGCATCTTCTTTGTTTAATATTTTGGGGAAAGGCAAAAAAAAAATGAGTAAGAATTAGCTGAGGGCCTTGGGACACTGAACCTTCCCACGCACTGACTAAAAAATGCTATTTCAATGGTCTCTTTTGGATATCAGGTTCAGTTCTGGAATCAAGTCCACAAAATGAGGGCCATGCAGTGTATTTCTATAAGCAATTACAGTCAGCTGCACAGGACAGCTCATTTCAGTAAGCTTAGCTAAGTATTTCGGTCTCTGATGGATAGGAATTGGAGTGTCCTGCTAAAAATGCAAAGTATTCTACATATGGATAAATAAGAGAAAGAATAAATAGTTCAGTTCTGAAAAGCGAGACTTTTGGCATCCATTGCCTTCAGAAACAACCGAGAATGTACAATAACCCTCAGGACTGATCTTCAAGTAACCTCTGAGGCAAAGCATTACAAATACAAGCTAATTTTAAAAATCAGGTGTAAAACCCATAAAATTCCAGCAGAGCTTATTTACTGTTTTATACCAAGATCTATGTTTGTATAAAATTTCATGAAAATTGCACCTAATTTACCATGGGTTATTTCTTGAATAAAAAGTTGGAGGAAAGGGAATAATAATTTCCCTATGTTTTTATATTATTTTCATCACAGTAGGTAACCTACCTGCAATAAAAAAATGCAGCAACTCTGTTTTGTAATGCTATGTTCATTGTATTGAGTTATATGCAATATAATACACATCAATACCATATGGTGCATAAGCAGTAAAATAAAGAGTATGAAACACAATGGCTTTACAGTTATTTAGTGCTATAAACATTATAAAGCATCAGAGTAGCTAGCAAAATTATACTGAAAACTAAGCAGGAATGTATTTTTGAAGTTTTTGGAGAACTTTGCCAAGAACTACTCAGCTGTGAGAATACCCTCCTTAAAACTGGGTTTGAATCTTCCACCGGTGTAATTTAACATAGATGCATCAGCATAAATCAAGGTCATCAGCTTAGAGTCTACGTCCACATGGATTCTTCCCTTCAGCTATCACATTAGTCTCCAGTGCAAGTCCAGGAACCTGAGTTATGCAGAAAGAATGCCAAAAGGGAAACAGACTTTAAAATAGTAATTAATACATTATTACCATACTTCACATTGCTACAGGAGCGCTCCAAGGATTCCAAGCAGAAAAATCACTCTTCAGTCAAGTCATTACATGTTCACAAAACCCATTTTACAGATGAGGTATTCATTATGTGAAAGGACTGAAGATTACACTCCTGATACTCATCATGATTAGCTGACTTCTCCTACCCCAGAACCACAGCCCTTTTCCTCCTCAGCAGCACTGTCTTGTACACTGCAGGTCTGGTGCAGAACACAAAACCACTCACGAGTCTGGAAAAAAGGTACCTCCTGAATCGAGGGACCCAAGTCCCACCTTGTGGATTTAAATAAGTTTCTAACCCAGGAGAACAGGGAGTCTGTGTACGTTTCTCTGGTAGTTGCCCCAAACAGGCATGCGCATGTACAATTACATGGTTGGAGGAGATGATCCCCTTAAAAAAGATTTGAAGAGATGAGTTTTATGAACTGAAGAAGAGGGGGGATATATTTTTTTTTGCAGTCTGTCCTATTGTCTTCTGAATTTACAGAGAGAGATTACAAAAATCAGGACATTTCATGTCAAACAGGCTGTAACATTCAAAGTTCTGATTGTTGGGAGGAAAGACCTGTCCAACTGAATATAGTTTTGCACTTTTGCATCCTAAAGCACTGGCAGAAAGCCCTAATAATTTCTGTTATGCCTGCCCTGTGGATAGATTTCTTCATGTTGCTGCAAGCCATATGGCTTTCTGGAAAATTAGGTTTTTTTCCTCAAAATACTAAAGTTATATATGACTAATATTTTATTTACTTGCCAATATCTTTTGGGGACAATGATTTAGTTTGGCATAAAATATGTATTACAAAATTTGTAACAGTTACTGTGGAGATGTTTCAATATATAGAAGTTACTTGCCTTGTTCCTTGCTTAAATGGATTTGCCTGATAAAACCATACCTCAGTTGGAACTTTACTCACACCATAAGAGTGCTAAAAGAAATGTAAAGGAAAATATTAAGTATTTTGTTTGTTATTTAGAGGTCATTATTCATGTCAGAGAAATGTATTCGCAGATTTATTGAATCAAATTCATACTTAACACTAAAATTCACTGGAATTATACCAAAGATGGTGGCAGCATAATACCAACTGTAATACGTACTTTTTTTCTTCTCCAAAGAAATGAAATTCATTATCTTAAAGGAATGTCTGTGTGTTACCAGTGAGATTTCATTGCACAACAGATACTGTTACACAACAATCTTAAAATCAGTTTTCATTAAAAGACCAATTTTTTTTTTCTGTGAAGACATTCAGGACTTGTGTTTTCCTTCATCTATCTTTCTTTACTCCAGACACAGTATTTGTCCAGACATAGTATTTGTTCAGAGAAGCTCCAAAAACTTCTCTCAGATGTAAAACTATGTTAGGATCCCAGACATTATCTAACTGAAATGAAAGAAAAAGTTTTAAGAGTGCTTTTTTGGAATTTAAGTAAACAGTGTTGTTACCAAGCAATGCTTTTACTATTTCTTTAAAACATCACTTTGATGCTTGAGGAGGTCACAGTTTGCTAGGACACAAAACAAAGCACACAGACACACAAAGCACACAAATCCTGTCCTCCCAGGCAAGTCTTACAAAAGAGCGTGGCTTCAAATGAGCAGCAAAAAGTATGATTTGCTTACTTCTCAAGCATTTTATAGCATTCCCAAAAGGAAGAGGATAAAGTTTTCTGTGCGTCATATCTGGCTAGATTAATCTGTACTTCTAGATGAAACCCTTAAGAACAAGGCTATAATTTATATTAACAAAGGAATATAAAACAACAGCTTACGTTGCAAATATCTCAAGTATTTGACTTCCTGCAAATATTAAGATTACAGAAAGCACTTGATGTGACAGCGAAGGGAGGAAACTGTATTGGTTTTGCCAATGGGATTCAGAACTATAGCAGGATAAGCCATTGGGAAGGGGAGCTGTAGTTTATCTGGACAGACACAATTTTCAGACAGAGAACAGAGAGGGTGTGGTGGCTCAACTTCTCCAGGCTTTATAGTCTGGATGGTATAATAAAACAAGTGATAGCAATGATATATTTTAGGGAAACCTAAAAGACAAAAAGTTGGTGTCTGCAACAGAATACTGTATCAGCAGCTCATAAGGACTGAAGAATGAATTCTTAAATGTCAGTGTGGTGGGTGCCAGAATTAATACTATTCTTGAGAAGAAATCTGAAGGAAGTTACTTCAAGGATACTGTACAAAAGATGAGCATAAAATCAAGCACTTATAAAAATATTCAACTTCAGGATATCAAAGGACCAGTTTGCAAGGTAATCAAGGAGAACAAGACATACAGACAGCAATCCTTGTGTACAACTACAAAAAAAGGCCACCAGGTTTGCTGAATAGACTCCTGAGAAAGCACAGCATAATAACTCTGTTAGCATAGTTTAAAATTGTAGCTTTTGTGTTCCATGCACATTTAGGTGAGGGAATTACATTTAAAACAAATGCAGTTTCTTCCTTGCTTTTCTCTCAGGATGAGCTCTGAAAATATAGAAGGATTTCAGATGTCCATTTCAACCAGTGAAGACTCACGGGGAAACTTTTGACTCTGTTTTGCACCTCTTTTGGCAGTTCTGTAATTCCTTTCCTCAAAAGTGGCCTTTCTGGGACAACAGTGGCGGGACCTGGGCCCCTGTGATGGATGCTCTGTGAGAGCAGACCTGGAGCTGCCAGAAGATGCGCAGATATGAGAGTCACCTCACTTCATGCAGTCCTGGGGTGAAAGATGAAGAAGAGGAGAGCCCTGCTGCAGAGATGCCTTTGATGGCTTCCATGATTCTATGCTCAGACTGCAGCTGGGATCTGCACGTCCCTGACCAGGCAACTGCTAGCAAAATGAAAGAAGAAGAGAGTTCTCTAAATTGTTTCCTATTTCTAATGCTGATGATAATTGCCTCGCCTCAGCAGCAAAAAGATTTCACAATTAATGCAGTGTATTGAGTCTAAAGCAAAAGGAGAAGTGGGGAAGCAGTGTTAAAGATTCTTTTTGAATAAAAAACCTGCGATGCCAGGTTTTGTGAGATACAGTTGGCCTGAGTGACTCTAGCAGCGATTATAAATGATTAAGATCAAATAGAGGAATGGAGCTGAAAGGAACCCTACAGACAGGCTATAATCTTCCCCCAGTGATCACAGATAATATTTGTAGTGTTTTGAAGTGCTAATGTAGTGCCTACAAATTAGCTAGCAGTTCAGAAAATATACACGATCCAGACTTCACTGAAGTCAATGAAATGGATAACTTTAACTGCAAGCAACAGTAAAGTGTTAATTAAAAATATATAATACTTCAGGAATGCTCCTTTGGCTTCTGAATTTTTACTAGACAAAAGAAGAAGCAATCCCATAACCCTAAGTCAACACCTTTTCTTCATATTCTTTGGCAATATTGTGCAACATATGTCACAACTACAATATCTATGCCATCAAAGTTTTATTTTTGCATATTATAATTACAATTATTAGCACATTAGCCACAAATACAAATACATTTGCTGTATTCCAGGTCAATAGGTTCAAAAGTCAGATGTCCACGCAACTCTTGAATATTGCTGCCACCTTCAGGAAACAGCAAAAAAAAAAAAAAAAAAAGACCAAAATATTAATTAGGAAAAAAAAAGTAGGAAAATAAACAAAGACTTATTATCTCAATTGGTTATTATATTGTACTTCAATCACATTAATTTTCATAATGGCATATAAAGATAATTTTATCATCCTCAAATTCCCAATGCAGAAGACCAACGTTAAGAGAATTGCCTAAGGCCCATCACAGCCAGTGACACATATATCCTCAGCTCCTTGAAGTTTCACCAAGATAGATATGTGGATCAGAAAATCACTTTATTGGCATTTGGATAGTTATATTGTCATTGAAGCTTATTTTGTCTTTGATTCATTGAGGCAGTTACTTAGCACTGCAGGGTAGATTTAATCTTCTGTACTGAACCTCAAATCCAGTAGTTACTTTTATAACCACACACAGAGTATCTATTGAAAACAGCATCATAAAATACAGACACAAAAGTCAGAGTCTGCATATTCACTGTTAAATTTTGAATCAATAACATTCTTGATTGTTATCAGGCGGGATGGTTCCAAGTTGGTGCTTTATAATGTTATGGGAGAGTCCTATTGATTTTCTGACAGTTTCTCGCATTTTTTTCTCAGATGAAAGAAATCAGAAATGGCAGTGTAAGAGCTTCAGTCTTTATAAAATAATAGCATAACTGAAGTTTAATTACCAATTAAGGAAATGGATCCAATTTTATTTTTTGATTCTCCTAAGAGCTTACATGTGGTTTATACCGACTTAGCTCTCACTAACAAGGTACAAACTCATCTGATGCAACTTCAGACTGAACTCATGATAGTTTACTTCCTTATCTTAAAATGGAACCAATGTAAATTATGTATAGGTATGTTTTAACCCAGGCCTTCCAAGCAGAGGTGATTGTATGAAGCCTGTGAATCACAGGCCCATTTACCCATTGATTCCTTATTATTTGTTCCAATGGAAACATCTAGGAATGGGTTAGTATTTCCCCAGAGTGCACAGGGAGGAAAGGACAGATGGTCTCCAAAACAGTAAATTTCCTTTGGAGATTATTTAAAAAGACTTTTCCATCAGCAGTAATATTTTAAGCAGTTTCCTTTTATATATTTATGATTAGATTATGATCTAATGAACTCTCAAAACATGCTCATTGTTCCTCCAAATTTGAGAAACTCCCACAATTAGTGATGTGAGAGGGCAACAAATGTCACAGTGGTCATAAAAGGGTTGGTGAAGTGTCTTCACTTTTTATTTAGGGGCTCAAGAACTTATTCAGGGATGTCAGAGTGTTCAGAAAGGTAGGGTAGGCTGCTTGTGTCATCTCCAGAACCAGATTTCACACTTATTTCTCCTTTCCTGACATCTATCTTAGTCCTGGCTAGGGACACTGTAAAGTGGGGATATCCTGGCTGCTCCTGGTCTTGATTTAGCTCTGGAATGGAGTATAGAAAATTATTTGTTCGCTTGTTTGTTTGTTTTTTTAATCAAGTGTTGTTTCCCCTCTCCTTTAGTTCTTTGGTGTATACTCCTTTGAAAACCATATCAGCCAAGAATAAACATGAAGTGAGATTTCCATACATACTGGTTATTCTAAGTTATTCTATTAGATACTAAAACCCAGCCCCTTTAGTTTGCTAAAACAAAGGTCCTACTTACTATATTGCTGAAAGTCTTAAACATTTATGCTGTGTATCAACTATGTAAAACCAAAATCTCTCCAGACCTTTGTGTGCCATCCACAAAAGTGTGGTCTTGTGGACAGTCACAATGAAGGAAAAGAGGAGGCGGCAGGGCAGAACAGAGCAGAAAGGGAAGAAAGGAGAGAAATTATGTCCCTGGTGTAATGACATGAGCATTAAAACCAGATGTTCCCACTACTACCATTAGCTGTAAAGAAGATTTCTTTGTTGCCCACATTTTTTTCCTATCTGAACTGCCACATTGGAGGCACTGCAGAAACATTTTAAATTTACAGAAGTTTGGAAATTAGAAATTCAATTTTTGGGACATGTTCAAGGTATGGGGAGAGAATCTTCTTATTAATCATCAATCAGGTTCAAAAAATAAAGTTATCTGTAATGCTTAAATGACTCACATCTCTATAATATTTCACAAGTTGAAACTTTGTGTACTTTACATTCTACACATTCTAAGAACAGGTACATTTGCTGTTTCCTCTAAGTTTCTAAAATTATAGAAGTCAGCACTATGAATTTCTATAAGCATTGGAATTCTAAAAAGAGTTGTTTGTATCTCAGATCTTCCTGAGTTAGGGCTAGGAGCCAGGGGTTTTCCTGTTTGTACAACTGGGAAAGAATATCTGGGATATTTCTGCTGTTGAAAAGGATGCTTTTGTCTAAGAGACAGTGGCATTTCACCAGAGTGAAATTGACATGAGCTATTTTGCAGTGATTTCAGCTTCTCTCATGTGACTGACATCCATGCATGTAAACATAATGCATTTCAGAATAGTGTTGCTCACTCTGAGTATCACCCTCAGAAAGTATCTGCTTGGATGCACCCTAAGGATCACACCAAATGTGACCAGAGATCTGTCAGCTCGGCTCAGGAGAAAGGGTTCCAGCTTCTAATTGCTGCAAAACATGCAGCAAAAGAAGTTGGATGAAACATATGAAGTGGAAAAGAGCAGAAAGGAACGGAAGGATTTCAGAAGCACCCCAGGTACCATGAGAACATTTTCCTGTGATGCCACTACAACTGCAATTTGTCTTACAAGGTGTTTTATAAGATTGGAAAGCCATGCTAAAATGGAGGCTTTTTTAGTAAAGACTAGGAATGCTGAATGTTATATAGACTGGATTACTTTATTTTATACCAGCCATGGTAACTGGAAACTGAGGTGCTGCTTGTGAATCAGCGCTTGTGAAGGGACAGCCAAACGAGCAGTGTTGTACCACAGCACAGCATTTCTCAGCTGGCAGAAGAGAAGCAACTTGCCTCTCTATTGCCCGTGAAAAAGGAACCTGGCTTAGACCAAGAATAAGCTGCTGTCACTTGTAGCCCGTTCCAAACAGTGCACTTAAAAGAGTGCATGGCTGAGCTGACAGGACTCTGGTGAGTCTGCTCAGGACCCTTTGCAAGCAGCAGCCAGCAGACAATTGCACTAGCTTTTCTTTTGTGGGTACCTGAGGGCCCCAGCCACTTCAAAGTGTACCATGGACTCCTTTGTTACTCATCAAATTCTTGTTTCTGAGGAACTAACAGATTTCTGTTTCAATCCTTGAACCATCGCTTTCAATAGGAATGCTATATTTTACATGCTTGACCCCAACATGCTAGTAGTTCTACTGTGAGAGCAGATTCCTTCCTGCAGGTAGAGCTCTATTAACTGAAGGGACAACAGATCCTCTTGGGGACATTTTGCCAGGGAGGATTAGCACTGCTGACATAAAGGATAAAAATGTACAGTGTGCCGCTTTACATGCAAGCGCTGTCAACATCATTGAGTGTTTATTATAACTCATTTCTGCTTGTTATAGCTAAACTAATGGAAACTGATTTTAAATCAAAATGCTTTAGCTGTTTTCTGTTATGACTTTATTTGCTGAACAGAAAAGAATCCCATTTGCTCTTTTTGTAGTATTTCCTCCACCCCAGGAGATAAAGAGCACTGGAAAACATCTCGTTGTTCACATTTTTATTCGTTGAGACAATCTTGTTCCTTGCTGATGTCAATTGGGAGTAACAGTGCCAGCGGAAAACCTGTACGCTGGGGGTCACCGGGGGACCTGACAGAAAAAAGCCCCAACACATCGACCTGGAGATGGAGGGAGCCAAGTGGCTGAATGAGTTTTGCGGAGGGATACATGTGGAGGGGACACAGCTTTATCGATACACGCGTCCCACATTACCAGCTGCGGGTTCCCCGGTGACGCGGCCCAGGCGCAGGGTACTTCACCCCAGCCCTGAGAAGGCGGGAGGAGTGCGGGTCAGCCTTTTTTCCTACAGCCCCGGCCCTCATACCCGACCACCTCTGGGGCTGCCGGTCTCCCGCCCTTCCCGCACCGCCGCTGCCGAGGGAAAGCTGCGGCGACGAAGGGCCCGCGGCCAGCGAGGGCCGAGGCTCCCACCTCGGGGCTGGCTTGGGTCGGAAAAAGCTGCTCTCCCCAGCCCGGACAGGGACAGCGGGCTGAGGCGGCCCGGCCCTCCCGCCGGACTCTCGCGATGTTGCCAAGGGCCCTCCGAGAGTCGGCAGCGGGCGCCGCCGGTTGCTAAGGGCCGCCGCCACGGGGAAGGGCCGGACGCCGCCTCAAGGTAATTCCCGCCGGCCTGGGGGGTGCTCGGCTCGGTGCGGTTCGGGGGCAGGCAGCCAGGGAGGGCCGGGCACCGCGACGCCATTCTCTGTCAACCGCCGGGTCCCCCCGGAGCCTGGGGCTGGTCGGAACTGGGAGTGCGGGGCCGGGCCGGGCCGAGAGAGAGGGCGCTCGGAGACCTGCTCGGGCTGAGGGGGAGAGCGGAGCGGGTTGCCGTAACCTGGGCGAGCAGGTCCAGGGTACCCCGGCTGAGGCCCTCTGCGCTTTTAGCGGTAGCGTGAGAGAAGGATCTGGTCAGGTTTTGCGTCTTCTCCTGAGGTTTTTTTAAAAGACAAGCTGCTGCTGTACGTGAGTTGTCGCGATAAATCTGGTTCCTGCCAAAGCCAGATACGCAGTTGTACGATTTAGATTTAGATAACGGGAGGAAATTTTTCACTCTGAGGGTGGTGAGGCACTGGAACAGGTTGCC